>CAJNOQ010007393.1:0-12356 GCA_905250885.1 Didymodactylos carnosus
TGTTGTATGATTATCTATTATCTGACGACGAGTAATATGCGAAATTCCCAGGTGGTACGGAACGAAATCTTTCATTATTGCTTTACGAGCAGTTCCAATAGCGCGCGACACAGCGCGTTTATCAGGTAACTCGAATGGCAAAGCCAGAATTATGTTAGACAAACCCAAGCGTAATTTACATAATAAACACGCAACCGCAGTACGAATCGACCTAACTGCTGTATTTCGAATTGAAAAAGCCGCTATCTCTTTTATTAAACTATCGAATTGTCCTTTGCTCAAACTTGTTAAGTTATAATACTCGTCGTCGGAAATCGCATTACAATCATCAAAATCTAGACATTTTTTCTGATTGTAAAGTATCTGAGACTTACTTATTAACATCTGAACATCACCAGCTTTAAGTAAGATAATTTCTATCTTGTATGGCTTAATTATGTTTATTGAAGCGGGCGTTAAACGATGATCTTCTAAGTGTTTACGACAACATCTTGAACCTTCACGTATCATTACATTTTTCGTTAAAAATATCATATCTCGATCTTCAGCCGCTATAGTCATTGATGAGCCATCAATATGAGATCGACAAACATAGCAAATTCTAAACAGCCATAGAACCATATACCTTTGAACGTAATTATACTATACAACTAATCGATCCTGAGCATCACTTACGTACGAGATGATATCGTGCAATTCATTGGTAATGTAATACACGGTGGTTCAAATATCTGTGCCACAGTTTGAGACCCTTTGTCAGATTTATTTGTTGGAAGAGAATCAAAGCTGATATCAATATCTTCAACCTGTATAGAATAAAAACTGGACACTATGCAACAAGCTAAAGAAATACTCATTAAAGTTCCACTTACCTGATCATCTCCTGCATCACCTGCAAAATCTTTCTCAATCCGATCAAAAACACTCTCAAATTCCAGATTGCATCTTTTCCAGTATGCATATGACTGTCTACATTTATTACAAACTTTTGTCTTCGCAGGAAGCGCATCCAAAACACGTATGGACATAAACATACGAAATAAAGGTGATCCTAATCGTCGAACACTAGATGCCCTCAACAAAACAGCTCCGCAAGGACAATAACGACCCATTATGAAAGTAAATTGTGCGAATCTCTCTCTACTATAAATAACTACGTTTTCTCAAATCACTCCAACAACCAAAAACACCGCAAAAACATCAATATATATATACGAGCACAACAGAGAAGACAGTATCTCTCTGTTCAATATTCACGAAATATCTCACATCAACACAATGCCAGTGAAAACGCATTTCTATTTCCAGACTACGCAGTTACATTTCTTTCAGATAATATCATCTATCATTTTCTAGCACATGAAATGAACAACGTAGAAGCATGCGACGTGGACTGGTTAACGACCGAATAAAGAGCTTTTTTGACATAAATGAACTTAACACGTCAGTTTGCTGCTATGCTACCGAGTATTTCGAATCTTGGCCTTACCCCGACACAACTTCTTAAGGCTGTGTCATATATCATTTTGTAGCCCGTGACATTCTCTATCGAATCGTATATGAAGTAGACTGGTTAACGACCGAATAACGCAGCTTTTTGACATAAATGACCTTGACACACCAGTTTGCTCATATGCTACTGAGTATTTCGAATCTTGGCCTTACCCCAACACAACTTCGTAAGGCTGTGTCATATATCTTTCTGAAGTTTTTCCATAAAGCATGTTGTCCTTATATACATATAGTGACCATAAAACAAAACACTGACTGAAAAAGAAACGGTTAACCGTCGGTTCTTCGAAATAACGCGCTCAATTTGTTAATTTTCCAAATCGCGGTATCAAAAAAAAACCGACGGTTAACTGCGCTTAATTGACGGTTTAAAGCAAACTGCGGTCAATTGGCGGTTGTTCGACGAACCACGGTTAACCGACGATTTTCTGTAAAAATAGATAACCTGGGATCGCACGACGGATTACTTTGCAAACTTCGCCCTTGTTGCATCCCAGAACATCTCTTCATGTTTATAGAGAGCTAGCTGAGATCTAGGGGTGTTGTTACTTGGACAGGGCAGACATGCAATGATTTTGCGTTAAAATGGGGCACCCCACAAGGTAGCTGTCTGTCTCCGATTTTGTTTCTTTTATATATTTTTGATATAAACGATGTTTTTTCTGGCACTGATAGTCACTGTTTCGCTGACGATATTGCGATTTTATTCAGAGCCGCTTTTAAGTTTTGTCGTCAAGAAGCCATAGAAATCTAAGTGAAAAAGACTAATGTATGTTTAAATCTATTACGAGATTACTGCAAAAACGGTTACTAATTTTCAACATGGTATAGACTAAGGAGACGATTACCTCTGTTTTTTATAGAACTTTAGCTCAGGTTTTTTTCCACTTTGTCTTACTCTCCAACCGCGATAAAAAATACTCTCTGCATGAAACCACCCTTCCGAGTCACTCTCGTACAAGTGATAAACATATATATCTGAGAGACGATTCATTTCTCTCTTTCTTTGCCATCCTATGACAGTTTCATTTCTTTCTGTTGCTCGAATTCCACTATCGAATCATCAAGTATTTCATATTCTTTTTCTTACCACTCATATACTGCATGTACAAACAGTTATGCACCTTTATAGAGCATTCTTCTCTTATCTATTCACTTTATTAACCGATGTGAATCGTATTCCCTCTCATTTTCTTCCTCTGTCCAACTGATGGACCATTGAAAACGTTTTTGTACAGAGAATAACCCAGCCATCTTGCCATCTTTCAATCTTTTTTAATTCTTCTTTTCTTCTTTGTTAACCTGTTAATTTTTATTATTTCGATGGAAAAATAAAATAAAAATAAAATAAATTATTTTAATGCGATTATCATTCTGATATAACCAAAACTGAATTTCGCTTTCAAGAAGCCATAGATTTCTAAGTGAAAAAGACTAATGTACGTTTAAATCTATTACGAGATTACTGCAAAAAATGGTTACTTGAACTTTGAACTTGAACTTGATTTTATTTTACAAACAAAGCTGACTTTACGAAAAAGAGCTGCTGTAGGAAAGTAGAAAAAGTAAAAAATACTTATACACACTGCCACCTGGAATAGCAACACCACAAGAGAGAGAATACATGTTTATACCTATAGATACATTCTTACTAATTTTCAACATGGAAAAAACCGTGGCTGTATGGTTCACGAACAAAACGATCCCAATCCCCTATCATGCCCAAATTCGTTAGAATAATCAATTGCTTATTTTTGATACGCCATTCCACTATCTCGGATAAGACATAACATCAAGTTTGCTTGGGGCCTGCTTTTAAACTTACTTTCATAGATATCTTTTCTTCATTCTGAGCGGACGTGTCATGTTATGACCTAACCCCGTGTAATAACATTCTGTAGCTATATCTATTTGTTGTGTCACTTTATATGAACTAACGTATTTATTTGATAATTTCTTGACTATATATGTATTTTTTTTTCTTTGGGTTAAATTTATTTTTATAATGCCACACGAAATTCAGTCAAAATCTCAACGTACAGTGGTTCATCCACGAACATTTAGTGGTCTAAAAGACGTTCTCGTTGAAATGTTAAAAAATGATCAACAATTACAAACACAAGTGCCTGCCATAGTCAGTTCTAATAATAGTGATGTATCAAGCTCAGCCAAAGATATTATTGATGTTATGTATCAAGGAGTCTTAAAAGAACTTGGTCAACGTTTGGGTGCATTAGAAAAACAAACCGTTGCATTAGAAAAGAAAACAGAAGATTTAGAACGATATAATCGTACATGGTGCCTGCGTTTTTATGGTCTTAAAGAAAGTCAACGTGAGAATACAACAGCTAAAGTAATCCAGTTTATTAATACAGAATTGCAACTAAAATTATCCATGGACGAAATTGAAAATAGTCATCGTATTCGTCATGAAAATAATAAACCTACAAGTCAACAAAATAATGATGATAAATGTCATGCAGTAATCGTTCGATTTTATTCAAGATCTGTTCGACAATCGGTGTTAGCATCATTAGTCAAATTGAAAGGTAAAATTTGGGTGTTACAGTCGTTGAGGATTTAACAAAAAATTCATTGAAAATTTATTATCGCGAACGTGCCAAGTTTGAGGGTAATGAAAAGAAAAAAGTATTAACAAGAAATGGTCGAGTCTATGTTCGTCAAGGTGATACTAATTTAACGTTAATATCTGACTAGTAGCAAGTTTGGTATAGCTCTAGAGCTCTATAGAGGTTGTTACATCTTGGAACAATAGATCCCTTTTTCTTTGGAGGCATGAGACATGTGTGTCTGCTTCTTTTTATTAGTCTTCAAAATGACTATTTTACCCCCATTTATGCTAAACATTTCATAACATCCGGAAATCGCCGTCGCCGCGGATTCAGTGTTAAAGTGTTAACACTTTTGCGTTAACACTTTAACATATACGAACTCGCGGCGAGTGAGGGCGAGGGTGGAGAGGTGAGAGTGAAGTGGGTGAAGAAGTGCTCCACCCTCATCCTCACTACTTCACCCTCAGTTATGCACGTTTATCCTTCCTTTTACACTTTAACACTTTAACATATAAGAATCCGCGGCGACGGCGATTTCCGGATGATGCCAAACATTTTTTTTCTTCCTTCTGTATTTTGTCTTTTTTACAACGTAACATGACATTGATCTTTCAATTCTGCTTGGTGTGTGTGATTATCTGGCTTTTTAACTTCTATTATGATGCATCCTGATAAAAATGATTCAGACTGTTTCAGTACTAATTGTCTTCTATTGAACGCAAATAGCATTATGGCTGATGTAGTAGGCGAGAGAAAAATTCCGTCAAAACAAAATATAACTGAATTTGACCTTCTTTGTCTTTTGGTAGCTAAGCGAAAACCCGTAGTTGTGATCAGCGTTGAAACGTGGTTAAACGGCTCTACCTAGACAGATGATCTCCTAATTCCTAGTTACCAAATACCATTTAGAAAAGACCGACAGATGCGAACTCCCGGTTATGGCGGAATACTAGTTTATATAAGAAATGATTCTGTAGCAGAAAGATTCCTTGCGTTGGAAAATATTGACTATGAAACGATGTTTTTTCGAATTAGACTCTCAAAAACCAAGGTAATTTTTGTAGGTGCATGTTATAGACCGCAATTGGTGAACGTTCATTCCTTCGCTGAGTATCTACAGGATGTAGTAGTACAAGCGCGCACCAACAGCTTATACAAACACAATGATTTATTACTGATGGGTGATTTTAACGGTCACTGTAAGCACTGGTACGCGAATTCATCAAAGCCTTCTACTCGTGCAGGTCTTAGTTTATATAATTTTTCTAATGCATGTTCACTTTTTCAATTAGTTGACAAAGCTACACGAAGAAAATCTGACACTTGTCTAGATCTTGTTTTTATCTGTAACCTTGCATGTGTATAGTCTGGCGCTATTCTACCAGAACTGTGTACAAATTGTGATCATATGATCATTAATGTTAAATTAGTAATTCTATACCCGTTAAGCAAATTAAACAAGTAATATATGATTATAGAGCGGCTGATTGCGATGGATATCGTCGTGAGCTCTCGGAAACTAACTGGCATCAGTTAATTCATGGATGCTCTCTTGATGAAGCTGCTGACCTTATTCAAAATAGAATTATTGAAGTTGCGAATTTGTTCATACCGAACAAATTAATCACGCTATCATCAAGGGATAAACCTTGGTTTACCGAAAATCTACGTTCTCTTGCAAGAGTGAAAAATAAGGCTTATAAACGCTATCAAACCACAAAAAATGAGCGTGACTGGTTGTCTTTTAAAACAATCGCTAAGGAGTTTGAAGCTGAATGTATGAAAGCAAAAAGTTCATTCTACAGCAAATTGTCGACGGACTTGAATACAAAATCAAAACGGTGGTGGTCAATGGTTAAACATACTTTAGGTGCCAATGCCTTATCTTCTGTCCCTCCAATAAAAGCTAGTAACGGTGAACTCATGACGGATTCTAAAGATAAGGTTAACATTCTTAATGATTATTTTGCATCTATATGTACGATGGCGTCTCAAGACGCCAATGAAATACCTAAGCAAATTAAACAGAATAAAATGAAAATGTCAGCTTTTTTAATCTCTGAGCCAGAAGTAATTGATCTATTGAATAAATTAGACTGTCTCAAAGCTTCATCACCAGGTGTATCTCCACGAATGTTGAAAGAAGCGTCTTGGTCGATCTCAAGTATTTTATCGTATGTTTTTAACAAATCACTCGCCGCAGGACAGTTTCCGTCATCATGGAAAACTGGATATTTGACTCCTTTGTTTAAATCAGGTGATCATAATGCTCTGACTAATTATCGACCAATCACTCTACTTCCGATTTTATCCAAAATTTTGGAAAGATTAATTTATAAAAGCTTATATGCGTATTTGGTTGATAATAAGCTAATAAACGAAAATCAATCCGGTTTTAAACATAAAGATTCTTGTGTAAGTCAACTTTTTTCTGTTATTCATAATATTTACTCTGCATTCGATAGAAAAGAATGCTGCTTAGCTGTTTTTCTAAATTTCTCCAAAGCTTTTGACTGTGTCTAGCACAGAGGTCTTCTTTCTAAACTTGAAGCTAAGGGTATTCCAAGTTCATTATTAGAATGGTTTAGGAGTTATTTGTCCAACAGAGAGATTATTACAATGGTTGAGGGTAGATATTCATCTAAACGTGTAATAAATCGTGGTGTTCCTCAAGGGTCTGTTCTTGGGCCGTTGTTGTTTTTAGTGTACATTGATGATTTGTGCAACGGTATTATGAGTACTATTAAACTATTTGCAGATGATGTTTCACTCTATACTCCAGGTATTGATATATTACGAGCAGCAACAACGATTAATAATGATCTTGTCATTATTAATCAGTGGGCGAAAGACTGGACGCTTTCATTAAATGCTAATAAATGTGTAGCTATGTGTTTCTCTTTAAAAAGTTTACACATATTAACTATATATTGTTAAAAATAAACAAACTTATTGGTCTACTAAAACTATTTAGTAGAATTTTAACTAAGCAAGCATTAAATATAATTTATAATTCATTCATAATGCCCTGTTTCGCTTATGCTGACATCATCTACGGAAACACATCAGACATAAATTTTAAGAGACTTCAAAGCGCTCAGCACCACGCTGCACTTGCAGTAACTGGCGTTATTCGTGGAAGTAATATGAAGAACGTTTCAGCAGATATCGGTTGGGAATCAATTGAGAATTGGTTCAGAATAGATAGACTAACAAAGTTTCAAACTATTTTAGTTAAACAGTCACCATCATATCTTTTTGAGCTAATTCCTAACCCAGTAAGGCCACAAACAAAATATACTCTTCGTAGTCAATACTCAAATAGAAGAAGATTCTCTAAGAGACGTTTGGAAGCGGTCGATGATTCTCTTTTCTACCGAACATTTCAGGAACGCTCTGAATTACCACTAGAAATCTTGTTAACCTTAAACATAAAATCATTTAAAAGGAAAATTATTACAGCACACAAACGAAAGTTTCCCGTTTCAGAAGAGTGAAATCAATTACTGTCGTTGTCGCATAGGTCTTACACAATTAAAATATGATTTGCTCAAACGAAGCCTAACAGATGATCCCTTTTGTGAGCGTGGAGAGATTGAGACCATTGAACACTACATACTGCATTCCCATCTTATCAAAATGAGCGGAATATTTTATTTAGTCAAATAGCCATTTTTTTCCCAAATAAGACTGTTACTCTTCCCTTACTACTACTCAAGATAATGCTATTCAACAGGTTGATTTAGTAGAAATATACAAATTGATGATAACCTATATTATGAATACTGAACGCTTTATGAAACATGCCTTACAATTTTCTTCTTGAGTCATTTTGTAAGGTGAAGAATTTCAATATAGATAATAAGAGATACACAACCTTTTTCATCATGAAAATCGACTATTTTCTGTTTGAGACGTTTCGTCTTTATTCAAAAGACACTGAGGATGTCTTTTGAATAAAGACGAAACGTCTCAAACAGAAAATAGTCGATTTTCATGATGAAAAAGGTTGTGTGTCTCTTATTATCTATATTGAAATTTTCTTCTTATTTAATTACCCACACCTCAGCAGCTTTTTCTTCTGTTTTTGACTTGTCCGTTACGGTTCTTCATCACTTCTTTATCTTATTTTTATTTTTATACTTTCTCTCTTAGATTATCAGTTGTTGTTTGCCTTTCTTTGATTTTCTTATTGTCACTTCCTTCTCTTTTTCCACGTAGCATACTTATATTATCTACTTAATTGATACTGTAACAGTACTGAAGTGAGTACATCGTACTCTTTGTACTCTTTGCCATTTGCTATACTTTTAAATAAAATTGGTTTAAATCAAACTTACTTTGTAAATCAATAGGTAAACGTATGAGTATTCCGGGCTCCTTATTTTGATATCGCAGCGAAACAGAAACGGAACTTCGATGCACAGTTTTTTTTTGCCCGGATTTATCTTTATTTCATCATTTCTCTCTTGTTTCGATTATTTTTGTATTAGAAAAAGTTTTCTTCGTACTGTCATGAGTCCATTGATACGGAGAGCATTAGAGAATCTTTCGAAATATGGCTTATGATATCGGATACGTCGACCAGAATACAGTCGCTTACATGAGCCGGCGTGAGCAAAAAGCAACCTAACATCGCAAATACTCGCAGCGATACATTCATGTGCTTCACTTCTTTTTTGACGCTATTGAAAACGTTCTTTCATCAAATTATTGTTCTTCCTCTATCGATCATTTCGACGGTAATTTTCTGTAATACACCTATACGCGGCAAGAATTTTAACTACTATAGAACAAAGTAAACACTCCATACTTTAGTTTAATTCTGTTGAAAAAAAGCACTCGATGCATACCATAGCAAATCGTTGTATCTGTTAGTTATAATATTCATCAATGTTTAAAAAAAAATCGGCCATCTCTATCTAATTACACATGTCATTTTCTATTATGTTTTTGTGTGTTGTACCCTTTCCTGATTAGCTTTCTGCCAACTTTTATGTTTGCAAACGAATAATAAAAAAAATAATTTTTTCAACGTACTACATAATGGACTGTACCAAACTACTTTTCTTTAGAAACTAATGGCCTGACTTGCATGGTGTTTCTCTCCTTTTCGTTCCACAGTATAGTTGTCCACTGTAGAGAAAATGAGCTTCAGCTTCTCACTTTTATGAAGTTGAAAATGGGTGGCTGTCGTTTTCTTTCTGTTCTGTTTCTTAAATTATCTTCTAGAGATATATTTTGTTCTTTCTTTACTGCCTTGTTACCTTCTGTAATTTATTTCCCCATTAGCAAAAATAGAACACAGTACAAAACATTCTTTTGCGAGGTATTTTCCTTTAGTGCGAGTTAATCATACCATCATTAAAAAGAAAGAATATCTTACACCTGCCGTTTAATCTCATTCGCAGTTTTTCCCATATGCTGATACAAACCGTGCTAATATGTATTGTTTATGTGTATACGTAACTCTGGATTAGCTTTCTGAATGACATGTATTATAGCGAAGGATTTTTGCAACCAAAAATTGTCTGGTGGATGCTGTGCATAGTAGCATTGATAACGACACGCACATTTTGAACAGTGTTAAATGTGTTAGTTAAATGCAGTTCGTATTTTATTCACGCTCTATTAAAGGCTCTTCTGCTTTAATTTCAGTAAAAGAATTGGTTTTCTGTGCTGGTTCCATTCTTGACTCTTGAGAAAATTTTCAATCATTGTTGCGATACTGTAAACGGCTCATATTCAATAGATCCCTTTTCGGCTTATCGGTTTGAGGCATAGATAGCAAAGATTCAGTCAATAACTGAACAAAAAAAAAGAATCCTTTTCTCTCGCTAAACGTCATATCGAACGCTTGGTTGTGTTAGTGGAAGTGCATGATGTAGTCGAATGTAAAAGTAATTTCACGACTCAGCAAGACGTTTTTTTCTACATTATTATCATAATATTATCAGCTTTTAGCACTATGTTATAACGCGTAGGAGCAAAGTTAGTATTGTAACTACTGAATTAGATTTTATGCAGTAGACTTCAGAAAATGTTGATAACACGAATATAAACTGAAAGAGTGAGATATGAGATGTCATGCAAAATGGGAGCGGATTCAATCAATCATAATGGAGAAAACAGCTAACACGTTGATGTGACATCAATTTTAAAATAACAGAGTTAGTATTTTATGGTAAACTTATAACTATAACTGTAATTTGTCGCAAAAGATATCTGAAAGACGTGATAATTCGAAATAGCTTTGACAATTGCTGAAATTCTAGGGGAATTTAGACAATAAAAGTTATATAACCCCGATGATTGTGTTTTTATGTGTACTCTAACATTACTACTGTAGAATTCCTAATAGAGTAATAATTATTATTGTTGAAACTCTTTCTGAATTTGGACAATTGCCGAAAGTCTAGGGCAACCTTGATAATATTGTCGAAATTCCGAAAAAATCTCGACAACTGCCGAAATTCAGGTGACGAAATTTCGCATATCAACCACGACGTGCGTGTGCTTACTTGAGTTCTAATCAACCACGTGATGTTCTTTTGACTTAAAACAACTAAAAACGCGTTCTTCTTTTCTGAGAACGCGATCCTCTCAACAACGCGTTCTTATTGAATGCATCCGGACACGCTCTTGGAGAACTAGTGATGGGCCATCGTATACTCGTTAAACATGAGTATTGATTGATAGATAGTGAAAGGAAAGAAAAGAATAAAAATTACGGTATCGCTATAGTCCTTTGTTTCTTGCATGGTATTTCGCTATCTTCGAATATAATATGACCTGTTCTATGCCTTACGTCTGAATTTAGAGATAACTAGAGAAGGAACCCACGTTCGTTTTTACCAGGAATGCGTTCGAAGGTATTCTACACCGGTATTATAAAAGTTGTTGTCAGAGTTTTATTCTTTCTGTTAGCTTTAGTGATTGAGCATGAGTATTAGTATATGTATACTGATGCGCTATTGCCAGGGGGGAAGTCTTTTCTCCTGACAGTTTCATTTTTCTCGTACCTGTGAAGTCTTTTTGTCACCAAGAAACGAGAAAATGTAGTTTTCCTTCAACTACGGTTCTATTTCTCATATATGCAAATATCTTTTGAGCAACAGGGTTTTTCTCACATCTGGTTTGGATTGAAATTCATTTTCTTAGCGCAACATGATAGTAACAAAGGAAACAGAAGATTCACCTGTATAGCGTTATACAGAAGAAGAGAGTATTGAACATGACAATGGCATATAAAGATGAGTAGTTTGAACATCAAAAAAGAAAAGATATACGAAGAGATAAGTTACTAATATAAATAGTTGTTTTATTTGTCAAATACTGATTTACTGAGATTCATTAGGTTTCTATTTTGCTGGTAACGTGATATTGTTATGAACGGTCGTGAAGAATTGCACAAATTCATTTGCTCCAAATTAGAGGATATTCAATGCCCTAACACATGTGTTGAACGCTTATCCACTCATATACTCCATGCTGTTGTTAAATTAATGTCATATTTTACAAGTATACATAGAGCGAAGATCATCATCGAACTGTTTTGTGATAGTATTCAAGTATGCAATTTATTGGAAAAAATGAGTTTAGTGAACAATGAACTAACAGTCCAGATAGCAATAAATGATACAATCCACTGGATTAGTGAAACGAATGAGATGGATCCGAGCGAAATAGGTGCGAAGTTCGACGAATACTTTATCCGAACATTATTTTAATGTAGACATGTGAAATCACTACTCGCAGACTGAAAGTTACATATTCAATGCAAGATGTAAAAATCACGAACGAATCTATTACAGCTGATCGCTTTGACATTTTAGTATTTATCTCTGTTCGCTTATGAATGGTTATTTATCTATCAATTTTACTCTCAGCTGACAGAAAGTATGTTCATTAATAGTTGTCCTGTTCCTCTTTCCCTTTTTTCATGTTACATGATTTATATTGATTAAATGTAGTAAACTTAATATTGAGATTGCAGTAAAATAATTAAACAGTACCATTAAAAGATTTAATGCTCATGATAATAGTATTTCACATTTGATTTAGAAAAATGCTATACTGTAGCTGAATTTTAGCTCAGAACAGGCGGTCGTATACAACATGTCTGACCTTCTAGAAAGAGATTGGCCGATCAGGAATCAATGTTCAAAAACAAACAAACCACTTAATTCTCTCTTGCATGTCATTAGTCTTTTCCTGGCCAGTCTCATACAAAAAAAACTCGATGTCAGAGGTGATTGAGCCAATATTCGG
>CAJNOQ010007394.1:0-12353 GCA_905250885.1 Didymodactylos carnosus
TTGCGGTGATGATAAACAGTCGACTTCTTTCATATTCTCATCTTGACAAATCCTACCATCATTTATCACATCATAACTGAAATGATCGGGATACATCGATAATTCTTCATTGTTTGTTTGCTGATTTTGAGGTTGTTGTGTATAAAAGTATGGATTATTGAATCTATCCAGAAGCGGAGGCCGAGTACTTATAGACGCAACGTGCGAATAACTCAAATCTGTTATTGTCGGTATTGTTATTTGTCGATCGAGGAGCACGTCGGGTTTTATTATTTCTACCTTGTCAAGGTCTTTTAATATGACAAGCTCGAGGTTATTTCGATATTTTTTAAATTTATCGCACCATAAACGAAAATGGCACGATTCGGACAGTTGGAATTTCGTTTGTTGAATTATCGTGGAGCGGGCACTTGCTAATGTGCTTCCGCTGGGTAGAATTATTTCTTCGTCATCATTACCACATTCAATTAGGATTTGAATATCGCTGTTGTGCATTTCTCAACTATATCTACAACATGAAAACAAAACATATAGTAGATTAACACTTCTGGAGTATCTACTTCCAATATGCTATCCGTGCGATCAAAATTAAAATTAAAATATTCTGAATAGTGTTTATTTACTTTTTTCTACATAAGAGCAAAACAACGTCATAACAAAGGAACAATACATTGATCAGCAAAATGAAAACGCATATGGACGTAAACCAATAAATTCTTTATTTTGATATTTATATTTTTGAAGTATTCTTCTGCATATCATCGTATCCGACTTTATTAGTGCATACAGACCAGATACTTCGATTTCAAATGCACGAATTTGCTTGTTGAATGAAATTGTCTTGTACTTGGAGCATAGAAAATAAACATTATGGCCATCATCGACAATCGCGTTTATCGAACCGAAAACGGGCGACGTTTTCTCCAGAATAGGAGATAAACATATATAATTCCCAATTTCATATCGCAAGTCATTTATTATAATCGCTTGCATTTGATGCGTGACGTTTATTTGATCGATTGATATACAAATGGCTTTTATATCGATTGTTACATATGTTGTGCGAATTTTTTGTATCGGCGTTGAGAATAATGAGGAATGGTAAGACGTATCAGAATTCTGTTCAGTAACAGCGACAGATATTTGATGACGTTTGCTTTTGGAATATGACAAATTCTCGAAATTTCTTGCTCTATCACCGCGAAAAAATTGATGTTTGCGTTCGCAAGCTAAGCAATTTAGGTATCCCCCTGATCCAAAATCTTGTAAATGTCCTGGAATATGCTTCATGAAGTGGCATTTGGGGATAATTCTTCGTTCATAGCATTTTTTGAAGATTTTGTTGTGTTGAAGGATTTTTGATAGTAGTTCGCTTGCTGTTGACATGGCTGATTCAGTAGCAAAACATAGACTAACAATTTCAATCAAAAGTAGCAGAGATTCATATTCATCGAATAACACACTTCCGAGTAATTCAGCTAACATAAAGGGTAAATATCGAAACAAATATAATAATTGTGCAGAGTCAAGCGGTACGGAGCCAGATTTTTTTATATCTTCAATTTTAACGTTTAACGATTGCTTTGAGCATTTTTCATTTGAAAGATATGGAAAACTGCAAACTTTCGAACAAAAAACAGCGATATCAAATCGACGTGAATCATGACAAAAAATTAAAAACGCATTTAACTCAACTTTACATACTCCTTCAAGGAAAACATGAAGAGGGTCATAAAGAACTTGACGAGTGACGTCAAAATATGGTAGACGACAGAAAGCCGAACGACTGTTTATTCCCCATAGCGTCTGCCATTCTTTTTTCGAATTCTTTTGCGATGGATCATTGAATAATTCAATTTGAGTACAGTATCTGTCATACTCCTCTGGGATTATTCTAATAGATGACTTATCTAAACTCTCAAAATAATTGTCTTTCCTCACATCGCATAAACGACAAAATCGAAGCGCTGATGTTGATTCTTTGAAACCGTGGCAGCAGTTTGTGGCCGGAAAGTCAGCCACTGTATACAGAAGAATGCCAAAAAAATTCTTTTTTGTTCCGTTGATAACTATCTCAATGCCTTGATGCCACATTATCAGAAGTCCGTCAATAAAATCGCTCATTACATCTGCGATGGTTGTGTTGGCCATCAAAGTTTTGGGCACGACGGCTAATAAACGTTTAACTACTTGTTTCGATCGTTGATAACAATTCAGATTTAGAAGCGTCCAGTAAAATAAAAATAACTTGTGAACGTGATGACTGATTTGATTTGTGATTGTGAGATCATCGCATGCCATCTCAAATGACAGCAGATCTTGTTTATTTGTGTTTTTGAGAATATCCTGATAATATTTGGCGTCACGATAGTCAGTAATAACGTTTGGATTTGGAATATGAGGTTCGGACAGACACTGCTGTACCTCAGGTAATTTGGTTAAATTTAATAAACTTTCGAGAAATGGTATTTGAATAAAATTATTTTTCCCGACCTAAGAAGGAATAAAAACAAAATTGTTATAATTTATACACATTTATTTCACTCTCACCGCGCTGTTCGACTTGTTCTAAACAAATCTCTGTCACGCATACGAAATACTCAACTAGAGCTAACAAAACGTTTTATTCTGCATTCACGTGGTTTATGAACAGGCTCAAAACTATTTCAACCTTTTTCTTCAGACGATTGTTTATCGTCTACTGTTCTAGAGTACGACAGTTACTACAGTTGTCGAAGAAACAATGCAGCTAGAGCACTTTTCTCTATCGATTTGTTTTGCCATAGATATCTTGAGCAGCCACCAGTATGACTTAGAGTCTAACAAGAGTCTCGTAGCATTTTCAATGCCTTAAATATGACTACGTGATTTATCCGTGGCTGATGAGTGATCAAGGGTTTTGACCGTAGCTAGTGCATTGTGCGTTTTTGGTATATTAGTGGTGTCTATCAAATGCACCTAAGCTATTTTCTTCCAAAAAAGCAGCGACTTAGAGGTGTTTTTTTGAAGACATTAAGACGAATAACAGTAAAAAGATAAGAAAATACACTTAACGTGCCTTCAAAACGCACTGTGGATGTATTTTTAAGCCAGCCGAGTGCTTTATTAAGACACTTTTTTTTGACAGTGACAGTCTATAGAGAACAAAAGTATTTTTTTAAAGATAGAATTAAATTCTGACGATTTAAATGTAACAAATCCAGTTAGTCATCGATCACTTTCAACAGTTTTCTTTTATTGGACTTTACTGAATTTATCCAGAGACATTAGATCAAAACAATCTGCTAAACGTTTAGTTGCTGTCTGTCCGAAATGGGCACGTAAATACAACTCATTATATCATACACTGGAGGATTTTTTAAACGGAATTGAAATATTATCAACCAAAGGCTAGTCTAAAAGAATCAAAACGCGGCGAAAGCAGATTACCGCTAGGGCTGAGAGGACAGTTCTTTCTTCGGACTTGCTTTTGCAGACAGTATACTTCAGGCTGTGATCGCAAATTTGAACATTAGGCATTCCATTCAGGCGTACTAGTTATATCTAGTTAGGAAGATTCTTTTGCATTTTTACCTCTATTTTCTTTCTCTCAGTTGGATTCATTCATTTCGATCGAAAACAGATCGATCGCTTTTCTGCTATAGCGCTAGTCGAGTAGGTTCGATTGATTATGCTCCTTTCCCTCATTAGTAAAACTCTATTTTGGTCTACTAACAGCGTTCTTTCTTGTTTTATTTTAAGATATAACAATTGATGTTAATGGACAAAAACAAACATATTTTAGTGGTCTACACATAACACTGGGCGATTATCCTGCTCAAATGTCACTGCATGGCTTTAAAGAAAGTACAGCAGCTAATCAGTGTTGTTTTAAATGTGACATTTTGAAAGAATTTATTGAAGAGGGTATTCATCATGATTTAGATGATATTGATCAAATTGAATATAAACGTCGATGTAATCAATTAGAATTAGTACAACATGATCAATGTACGTTTGATAATTTGTCCATAAAATACGGTGTTAACAGTCGTAGTCTATTTGATCGATTTGATCGATTGGATCATTTCAATATTATGAAACAAGTGATGTACGACCCCATGCATACATTACTTGAAGGTGTTGTTCAAACACACGTAAATTTGTTTATCCAATATTGTCTTGATCATAACCATTTTAAAATGGAAGAATTATCAGATATTATTAGTAAATTCAAGTTTTATGACACAAATGAAATTAGATGTAAACCAAAATTAGACATGGATTTAGATCTTAAAAAACAACCAAACAACAGCATACCGTTGACAAGTATGCAAGTTTATGTTTTATGTATGAATTTTCCATTTATATTGAAATTGTTATTGAAAAGCTCAACATTTTATGCATACACAATTGTTTTAACGCTTACTGATATTTTATCAATGTGTTTTGCAACAGAAGTTCATCGAATAAAGTCACCTGAATTGCTAAAAAAAGCAATCGATTATCACAATATTGAATTTCGTCGACAATACACAAGTAAGACGATGTTTAGTTTTGCTTCCTTTATCGTAGCTGTTTGTTTGTGCTTTTTAGAAAAAATGAAACCAAAATTTCATTTTATGAAACATTTTCCAGGAGCAATGAAGGATGTTGGTCCATTACGTATGTATTCCTTTTTATTATTACGGTCTTTTCACGGAAGGAGTTTTGGTCTATTTTAGGATATACCAACTGTTTAGCAACTGAACGTAAGCATCAATTCTTCAAAGCTGGTAAAACAAAAAATTTTATCAATTTGCCACAGACATTCGCATATCGTCGCGGATTATGGTCCGCACTAGTAAATCACAATCAAGATGGAACTCAATCGCACAATGTATTACATGGTGATGACGAAGCAAAACTGAGTGGGAAACGAACAAACGATAATGAATTTCAAAATACAATTCAAATGATTAATTTACAAGTTCCGCCACAAGCATTGTTTAAATTTATTGTTAAAAATGGAATACAGTACAATGAAGGATGCGTGATTAATACATCAACAGAACATTTTCCAAAAAGTCCAACATTAGATCTAGTGAAATATATTATCAATGATGGTATTAATTTTGTATTTATTTATCAGAAAATTAAAATAATTGATTATTCTGTTCCTGTTTTTATAGTGCAAGTTACGGATACAGTAGAACAATGTTTGTTTTCCAACTTAGTGTACAAATTGTCATTGAAATTGGTTATAATATTCAATATTCGTTATGTTGCTTTGCATCCATATGGTATAGTTTATGGTGCTAGAGCTTATTTGTAGTTACTGATTATACAAAATTTATTTTGGTTTGTATTTATCTACTCTCGTTTTTCTTATTTTATAATGAAAACTAATTTTTTTCTCAGAATTAGGAATGAGCAATTGTTTTGTCATCGATTATTTACTTTGGTTGCAATATTTTCTTATTGTTGTGTTTATGAGTAAGTAAAGTTAGGTGGCATGATTGAAACCGACTGAGAATTGGTCACTAGGCGCAGGCACTCACTAAAAAAACTGACCGATTCGGACAGGAAGTTAACATTTTTTGTTCTGATCACGTTTCACGAACCACACGGACAGTCTGAAAATTTTTTCAGGAAGGTTGAAGAGTTAGTTCTTTAAAAGAAAAGAAAAATGCAGTTTCCCTTAGATGATACTAAGTCGTGAAGTTAGATTCTGTTTAGATTTTTTCCGTCCAGATGCTGAAAAAGAGCAAAACTCCTTTAAAAGTTTTAGCGGCACTGCCGAGAAAATACCAGCCATAAAGACGGCCCATTGTCAGCACCGCTGCTTACTACGGACTTACTTATCGTTTTTACAATTTTGAACGCACTTTTCGTAATTTTTTAATTTGATCAGCCTAGATTGTGGAGACATTTCCGCTTGCTCTTTTTATTTTTTGGTTACGAGAGAATTTCTTTTCTAGATTCTTCTTTCAACAACGGTATGAACAAAAAATATGGTTAAAATTGCTATTCACCATCTTGATAATGAAAAAATAATTGTTGTTAAATCCATGAATTATGATACAATTGTCAGTGAAGTTCTGAAATCTTGTGAAATTCATAATCGACAAAATGTTGTTATTAAATATTATGATTTCAAAAAATATTATGACTTTGATTCTTATGATCAAATTGATGGTACTTCAGCTGTCCAAATGAAAGTGTTATCAAAAAATGAATCAGATTTTTGTGAAAGTAGCGAAATCAACATTCAACAGAATGAGGAGATAGCAATGGAAACAACAACACTTGATATTGGTTCAGGCATTGATGATGAACAACAACAACACGAAAATATTGAAGTTCCTTCAACAAACGATCACGAGCCTATAGAAAATGGAACTGGTAAACCGATGAAGGAGAAGAAAAAAAAGGCAAATACAATATGCCCTCTTTCTATAAATCATTTTCTATTCTTTAAAGAATTTTTCTTTCAACTTTAGTATGTTCCTTACCCGGTGAAAAGTCCAAACTATCCCACAGGAATAGTTAGTTGTTTACAAAAAGGTATGTTATTACTGCAAAATGTTCTTGCAAACATCTTTTTCTACTCTGTTTTATTTGAGATGGCTTGACCGATGTGCAAAGTAAATTCATGACTCTTACCAGAAAACATCTTCTTCAAACATATCCACAAGCAAAAACAACAAATGATTATGCTAATTATTCTCGTACGTTGATTGATAAATATCCACTATTGAAGAATGAAATTAATGAAGGATCAAGTATATGTTTGTATATGTATTTGTATATGTAACCATTTTTCTAACGTACTATCAGTTCCAAAAAGCAGTGCCGATGGTTGCTTTTTGAATAACTTTTGATAGAAAAGCGATAGAGACCTGCTGTTTTCATCAGTCGACAGAAGACACTTGAGGCTAACTTTTCATAAGCAAAAGTCAGTTTGGGAGAAATTCCGAAGATCTTAAGAAAACCAACTCTGATTTTCCAACACGAAAACAGCCGGTTCTTCTACCGATTTTTTTCATAGGTAGATAACCTGAAGTGTCCTCCACAATTCTGGATCTAAGCGCATAATATAAATCGGTTAAAATCGAACAATTAGGAGCTAGGGTGGTCGCAACTTAAAAAGATTAATTGTTCTATTACATTCAAACAGACACGTTTTAATTTTGCTTTTATGTATAGCATTGCGTTCAAAATAAATATCTTTTACGTTGAGTTTTGAATTAGAAAGACTGAAGCTTCGCAGTGTTTAATCCATATCCTTCTTTTTATACAATGTATAAAAACTGCTCTATATAGATTTTGTAGAGAATTGAACGAGCAATCTTTTAAAAAAGAGTTCTTGACAACGAAAATTGACAGAGAGTATTACAGCCACACGATTTCTTATATAACAGCTTTTTTGAAAACTGGATTTTGTCGGACTAAATTTTTTTAGTTTAGTTAGTTTAAACTTTATTATTCAAGAGAGAGAAATAAGAATGGTCACTTTACACAGATGCGGTCTAGGCCATTGTATCAGAGGAAAATGACATGGTAAATGTTATAAGCTATTACATGCAAACAGCAAGAAAAAATAAAAATAAGAGGGAAAGAAGGAAAAAAGTGTAAGGATGAACAACAAGAAGAATAAAATGATGCACACTAAAATAAATTTTTTTCATCTGTTCGACCAGTTTTCCATCGGTTCCGCTTATGTTGTTTGTCAGAAAAGAATTCATTTATTTTAATTTTAGAGTCATTTGTCTGGTCTGATATCACAAAGTATTAGAAATGCTCGTAAATATGCCAAAAGAAAAGAAACAAAATTAATAAATCAGACAAAGAATAATGAAAAGGAAGGTCATGAATTAAATAAAACAGGAACGTATGAAGATACGCAAGTGATGACACCAGATTCACCTATTGAAAATGAAATTCACTCACAATTAGAAACTGAAATTCATGCAACAAAAGAACGCGAGATAAGTACACTTAAAGTTGGAATATTAGATGGTAAGTAAAGGAGCTTATAAGAAACTCTTATCTTAAAATTTCTTGCTTTTCGTGGTTGTTTGAGATGGAGCAACACCCGAATCGAAATTTTGTCCGTCACCACCGTTATCTCTATTGTCAACGACCACATCGACTCAATTACAAGGACCTAAAATAATTGTGGTTAGACCTGCTTCACAAGGTGTACAATCACAATCATTATTATCATTATTTCCATCAGAACAGTAGCAACCAGTATCATTTATACTTGGTGGAAAATTAATACAAAGTGTTCCTGTTTGTTACTACTATTCTATTGCAATATACGTGCGGTATTTAGAGAGCAAGATTTTTGTAGCATCACGGATAAATGCAGTACCACCTACAGTCAGTTCAGTTTAAGTTAGTTCTCAACCCGTATTATTTTTAAATTCTGTGATAGTTTGGAAGGACATTGAATTAGTTTTTGATTCTAAAACTCTTCCTTTTAAATTTTATTAACAGAAATTATTTCAGAAACGTTTCGGAAGACTCTTCTTCCTTCTTCAGTTTGCAAAAAATAATGAGTGACATATTGAACTATTTGAGAAGCACACACTATATAATTTATTCTTTTTTCCTCGTGTATTTTCCTCTATTATAGAGAGAGACAGAGAGACGGAAAAATACACAAGGAAAAAAGAATAAATTACATAGTGTGTGTTTCTCAAATAGTTCAATATGTCACTCATTATTTTTTGCAAACTGAAGAAGGAAGAAGAGTCTTCCGAAACGTTTTTGAAATAATTTCTGTTAATAAAATTTAAAAGGAAGAGTTTTAGAATCAAAAACTATTTTCAAATTCGTTAACTACTAATTTAAGAGTCACTAATCAAGGTTAATTACCTGGGTTTAATTGTTTAACTTTATTCTGTTAGATAATCTTTTCTTTCAGCAACGCACTTATCTCAGTCAAATGTATCCAGGTTTAATCAAGTATTTACGCCATTGACCTGTTGTATGTATTCAAGGATAGTGCAAGTAATATAGATATTCTAATTTTCATTATCTTCATGTAATTTAGATCCCAATACCGCAACTCAATCTCCTGTACTAATTTCATGTGCCGTAACATCAGAGAAACATCCAAGAACGATTCTGCCTCAAGGTAAAAAAGACATCATCGTTCTATGAGAAACTCATACAACTTTTCTTATGACTGTTTATTTCCAGTTGATCATAGTCAAAATCAATCATTAACATTTGTTAACTTAGATACAATGAAGAATGGAAGTGCTACAAGTTCGACCACATTAGTAAGTCAGTCATTTTGTTTCGTCTTTTTGCTTGAAAAACTTTTTATATTTATTTTGATAGCTGCAGCAGTTAATACAATTACGACAACAAATCCTGGAACGACTGTACTAAAGGAAACAGTTGCTTTTTCATCTGAACCAAATTTATCAAAAGCATCCTATTCAACACTAGTCACAACAACACAAGCAACAGTGTGACTGTCTTTTTTGCTTTTGGTCTCTTATTATTTCAGTTATCGATGGAATATTGTCTATTAAACGGAGTCAGTCATGATAAATTTGCCGTTACAGCTCAAAAACTACGATCACTCATAGATAAAATAGCTAAGAATGAAAAAATTTAACGTTATGAGACAGTAAGTACACATTGCTTTTATTAAGTTGTAGTACGACTTTTTTCCCTGATTGTCCCTAAGCAAGGAAGACGATTTTTCGATTTACAGTCGAATCTCGTACAAGCAATAAAAATATTGTGTACACCCACTAGAGTTCACAAAATTCGAACCATTTTCTACTGTACTCAACGCGTCAAATCTTTTTTCTCAGGCATGACATCTCTTTTCTAGCAAAGTGAAATGGATCTAAAGGCAATAAATTCCTGTTGTAAAACATTACAATCGCCAGAAATCTTTTACGAAGTAAGGCTGTATGTGGGATAATCTGAGAAAAACTAGAGTTGATTTTCCTGTTTTTTTTATTTAGAATTTTTATCCAGAAATTGGCATCACCATCTTACCATCAGCAAAATCCGGATTTAAAAAGGCAGCTATTGTACTACCAACAATAAAATTAACAATAAATATAACAACCAGTGGCCTTGAACAAATTTTGCTTTTATTTGTTGCTGCGTTTGATGTCATTGATTATATTAGTGATAATAATTGCATAACAATTATTAATAAATTTATTAATAATGATTTACAAACTATTTCTCCAGCAGACTACGAAACTTAGGTGAATAGTAGCCAGCGATTTACTCGATATCTTTTATTTTTTTGAAGTTATTATATTGTTTTCGTTGTTATTAGACTTTACCTTCGAAGAAAATTTCTTGCAGATACTTTTTCGTTTCATTTGTACTAGATTTTGTTATGGCAAAACTTATATGTGAAAATGATCTGATAATAAACATTAACTTTTTTCCTTGTTTCATTGTGTGTATCTTCCATAACTGTGATTTTATAATTCTTTATTTTATATATTTTTATAACGAAAACAAACTGAACTATTATATTTGATCAGAAAAAAAAAATAAATGTTATGAAACAAACAATATACTCTTTTGTCTACTTTTGTAGCAGAAAATAATCGATGTCTTTGTAACACGCTTTCTCCACACTTTTAGTGTTGTTGCGAGGTGCAATTTTTGAAATATAGAAAACTTATTAAGTGCTATAATTTACCGGATTCATTTTCAAAATCTAGCACTTCAACATCAGCACCTTAGGGATCCGTCTTATCAACTTCCGGTTGTTTTTTTCTCATCCTCTCCGTTTTCAAATAAATTTCTATTTTGCGGAATTAAAAAAGTTCTTTTTCTCAACAAAAACAAGCGAATTGTTGCCGAAAATCTGTATTTTTGAAGATATTTTGCCCTTTTCTGGCATTCTATATAACTTATTCTTCGTAAGAGTAAGTTGCATAAATTGCGAGAACGAACAAAGTTCTTCAAAAACATTGATTTTGGCAACAATTTGAAAAATCAATCTCCGAGTATATGGAAAGTGGGTTAGTAAACTCACCTGCCAATCTAAATTTGTCATTGCTCGAAAACCAGCCAATAGAAAAAATTCACTCACTTCAAGTGGATAAAAAGCGGCATTATAGTGGGTAAGTAACGTACTTGAACCGGGTGACTTTTCTGCTAGCCGTCCAATGGCAAAAGTGGGTGAATAATCCGGTTGAAGTGGATTATCTACTTACGTTAGACGGGTTTATTTCTGGCAGTGGACTGTCGCTAAATTATCGTCTTTTCTCATTGGTTTATACCATTTCAGTGAGAAAATATAACGACACTCGTTTTTTTCTTTTCTCTTAAAAATTCCTATTGTCGTTAGATAGTCTATGATAGACTATGTTATCATAGCAGTTCAGATATCACGTGGTCAACAGAAACAATAGAAACGAGTATACAAATATTTTTGTCTACTTTCTGTCTCTGGATATCATATATAACATAATTTATACCATAGACACGTCACGTGTCTACACGTGTATAGAGATGTCTGTCGTTTTCTTATTTTGATTTCATACGGGATAAGTGAACAAACAGTCTGTCTGTTATATGCAATACTATTTTCCAATGTACTGTACCATAATTAGTATAGAGTTACATAAAAGAACATGAGCACACTCCTTGTGGTATAAAGGAGGATTGTCTGCATGAGAAACGGAAAGAAATAAAATTACTTTGTGTTTTGTTTCAGCTCACTCTCTAACCGACCCCTCAGTGAACAAGACAGCTCGTGTGCATCATGTTCCCGAAGAAAAAACCCGGTAAAACATGGTGAAAGTAGCATGTTAGCTTGACCCTGCTGGGATCAAATTATATCATGTTCTCGAAGAAAAGTCCGAGTAAAACATAATGTAAAGTAGTCCGTGAAAAAGTTACGTAACCTTTGCAAGCCCAAGGATCTGGGTGACCAAATCCAATTTTTCGAAATCAGGAACTTTTCGCTAAAACTCAGAAGTTAATCGGGAAACTTAGTCTAAAAAATCAGAATGAAAATTACGAGTTTTTGTTTCGAAATCGAAAGAAGAACATGAGTATCAGGACAAGCAAAATAAAAAAATGCAATAATTTTTTTTAAAAAAAGTTTTTTTTGATGGAACAGTATTATTATTTGTTACAGACTGCAGTACGCATTGAGGAAGAAGATTTTGATCCAATGGATTTGGAAGTTCAATCTCACCTTCTTGTTATGAGAGCATTTGATAAGCATACAGCGGACTCTTTCAATTTACAATTATTTAGACTAGGGGTGGCACATTTTCTTTACTGATGCGTTACTTTACTGAGTAAAGCAACGCTTTCAAATATCACCGTATGAGTGACGAACAACCGAAAATGTATTGTTTTATCACCTTCCGGACACAATG
>CAJNOQ010007395.1:0-12350 GCA_905250885.1 Didymodactylos carnosus
ACGGGAAAAACTTGACTCAAGTCAAAGTGCAAACTTCGACGAGTCTCTATAATCTGAAAGAGAAAGTTTAATCTGAAGAAAATCAAAGTTTTTTGACTTTTCTGCATTTCTTATATAGACTGACAACTAATAATAACAAAAAGGTGATTGTGTCAAAACGGTTTACCGACGGTTTTTTCTTGTACTGCGGTCTGAAAACTACCATGCGGTAACCATCGGTAGAAGAAAAAACCGTCGCTAAAGCGCAGAGTATACCGAGCGGTTCTGTCCAACCGGCGGTATTTCGTTGAACCGGCGGTATTCTCAACAAATGCGCGACATGGGCAGGAGACTATTATCGGAGATGGAGATCTGCGGTTGTCAGATTCTGTAACTAGACAGTCTGGAATATAAACCTATGAAAAAACCAAGGCTCCTGATCACCGGTTTGCCATGGTTCCGAAAGCATACCGTTCGCAAACCACACTATGAAATCCAAGCTCAAATAATATCAGTCGATAGCCAAAACATTTCTCTTCGAAACTACGCAGAACCCAGATCTCCATCTCATTTGGTTCTAGAGACATAATCGTTTGCCGAGGACATATCTATCTCGATCCAGACACGTCTGGAAATCTCAGAAACATATGAAAATTTTCAGGAAATGATTAGTAGAGATCATATAATGTAGATTGAGTCGAAAAAATTCCATAGAGTTTTCGGTTTATACATACGATTTTTTAACAGATCTCTGGCAAACCTGAAAATTTGAGTCTTTTCGGACGAGAAATGAGTGAAATATACGGTTTTTAATTTTTGTCGGTAACAAATTGGCTTTACTGAAGTTGT
This sequence comes from Didymodactylos carnosus, assembly GCA_905250885.1. Taxonomy (NCBI): domain Eukaryota; kingdom Metazoa; phylum Rotifera; class Eurotatoria; order Philodinida; family Philodinidae; genus Didymodactylos; species Didymodactylos carnosus. The sequence continues at coordinate 829 of CAJNOQ010007395.1, forward strand.
GGTTGAGTGGGGGAACGAAACAAACAGCGCAACGATGATCAGCGTGGTCGATTACCTATGATCCACATGCTTCTGAGATTTCCGGACGTGTCTTGAATGAGATAGAGTCTTCTCGGAAAACGTTTGTATCTCCGGAACCAAATGAGATGGAGATCTGGGTCCTGCGTCATTTCGAAGAGAAATATTTTAGCTATCGATTGGTATTATTTACTGTTTAATCACAGACGGTCATCCATTATTTGCTCATGATACTGCTCGAATCATTTTTCGTGAATTGCAGTCGACCTTTTATATCAACATATTCGAAACTTTTGATATTTCGAGGATGTTGTTTTTTGATTCAGGCCTGTACATGCCTTTCCTGTACACGAAAATTAAGAAAGCATTTGACGACAATAAAATTCTGTACCACAAATTTTCATAGCTGTTTGATAATTCATTATAAAAATGGTTTGTCTCTGATACTCCTGTACGATAGTTCATACGCAAATTTTTTTTAGTCATAAAGATGGCTGGGTATGTAAATTACAAATCAAAAATTGAAAACGCATGGGATTTCTCCACATATTCATTACAAAAGGTCGAAATGCACATATTCTGACTCAACTCTGTCTGACCATAAATAATACATTAAGAAAAAAAAAATAGTGATCGATCTTTAAATTGTGTACACCTTAAACAAAACTCTTTTCCGCCTTACGTTAACTCGGGTGAAAATTTTGTTGTTCGTCTTCGTCATCTTTCAATCCTATATACACCTCCGTCTATACTTTCATAAATATATACTAATAACTTCGTTGTAGCGGCCTTTTTCTAAGTATTCTACTGCAAAAACAACGTTCAGATTTTCAGTGGTAACAGCAACTGGTTCCACATACCATTTTCTGTAACGGATTAATGCTGGATTTCTAATTAATGTATACGCGATGAACCATCGTTGCTTGGCTTTAAAGCCAGTCGATGAGGATACGTTTATATTCGTATGATTTTTATTGGTCAATTTCTGTTGTAGATATTGTTTTGTTTGTAATTGTAAATTCATATAGTTTATAAAATACAAGAGAACTGGATGTGTATGCTCTCTATCAACATAAATAAATCCATAATAAGCAGCGAATCCAGAATCATATCTTTCTAGTTTTCTTCCCAATGAGCTATGATCTAATCGACACATGAAAATCATTGTACTCAATACGGTTGTGATGATTCGAATAATACATGAAATAAACCCAATAAACGCATCAAGAAAAAAACTGAAATAAAGGAAAATCATTAACCATCCACGATTATTGATCGATAAAACATCCCCATATTCTTGTAAAAACACATAGCGTGCTAAAACACGATTTAAGAAATATTTAAATAAAATAAACAACACAATGGGTATAATTGCTTTAAGTATCGTGTCAAGTATTTGAATATTACCATAGGTAATATATGCATCGATCGGTACAATTATACACAATGCCAGGAATGCAATTAGTATATAACCCCAAATGAAATAGCCGATAAAATAACCTGAAAAGCACAAATAGTCTACTTCAGTTTGTTGGTTCATGTAAAAGCAAACAGTAGCACTATGTTATGAAAATAAACAAAACTAACATGACTAGGGATTTTTCAACAATCGGGTCAATCAGAGTTGACACACAACTTTCACTCATACAAAGAGCACTAACGCATTCTCACAAGGGAGTAAATATTCATGTTTATCAAACCGGTAAAAAAATCGCCCGGCTAACTGTGAACCGATTCAAACCACTCTTTCTTGTTAACCGCGGTGAATACTGGCCTTTGTTCGCTGAGCATATAAGATCGAGAGTAGTGTCTATGTCGTAAGAGGAACTCGACTTTCGCCCAAAGCTTTAGATCTAAATATCCAAACTAAATTTCAGAATTTCTGTTTTCTTCATAATGTTGGATGGATGTCTTGCTCCCATCCTATCGTTTGGTCTCAATCAATCTCTATTAAAACTCTCTTTATTAAAGCTCAACGTTTCTCGGAAAAGTCGAAGTCGAATTTCAAGTTCTGATCCATTGACTTCGAAACACGTAGAAATGGTGCATTTGGTGTCTTCGATCTTCGAATTCTAATTCGACGTTTGCATATATAATAAATCGAAAAAGAAAAAGAGTACGAAATGTGAAAAACTATTTGCTTCACTTGAATAATCGCAGTATGTACTCACGAGGCAAAGGCAAGAACGAACGATAAATATACTAGTCTAACCGTAATATCAAATATATGTGACAAAAAAATCGGTTAAGATGTCATGAATGAAAAAGAGGAGCAGAAAACATTTTTGACTAAAATATACATGGTTCGATACAGCTCGATGAGTTGATTCCGAATATGTGTTTTTTATTTGTTAAACCACGTTTTGGGTGAGAAATCTTGAAAATATAAGTTACCCCTCTAAATATGAAAATCTGACGAATTTCGAGAAAAATCGGAATTTCATCTGTTTAAAGTTATCAAAATAGGCTACAACTAAGCTATTCGGATTCAGTGTGAAAAACTGAGTACGTTCATGTAAGAGCGAATTTTATCATGACCCACTCCCTCAGCAAGCGGGACTAGGAACGTTGAGGGACAGAGCGACACCCTGTTCTCGCAAACCTGTGTAGTGTTTTGTTTGAAAAATTTTCTTCGATTTTATTATATATCATTCGGATTGTCATGTGACAGCCAACAAAATTATAGCTTGGCTTTGAAAAAGTTTGTTTCCTGGCTGAGAAAAGCCGACGTTACTGGGAAAAATCAGAATTTTGCTCCTAATTCGCAATTTTTTCCATCAGAACTCAACTTTTATGCAATAATAATTAAAACAAAAAGCTTAAAATAGTTAATGTAAGTTTAAAAGAGATCGGCAAACTGATAACTGGCATCTATGCATCCAGAACTTGCATTCTGGAGCTAATACACATAATTCATCAAGACACTGAAAATGGGTTTAATTCCGCCGCCATTTATTTTCAGTTTTATAAAGCTTTCCACCTGGTATGGTTCACAGCAGAGCTCGATTTGGGCTCGAAGTTCTGAATCCAGTCCAGTCCGTTCCGAGTTAACGAAAACCAGGTTTTCGGTCCATGGACTATCAAAAAGTGTTCAGTTCAGTCCACAGTACAAAAACAACATATTTTTTACTGATTATTACTCGATTCAAGTGGATCGAAAACTCTTTTCGAGTCCATGAGCTCAGCAATTTTCAGTCTAGTGCATAAGGAGCTCTAGTTCATAGCTTTCTTTTCAATTAATACTACTGCGTATATCTATTATTCTTTCTTTAATCAACCGCCAGGTATTGCTCACTCTCTCCTTTTTCTAAATCCGTCTCTGTTCTTATCCTTTTGAAAAAATATCGCGAATGTAGACAACTATTTCTGTACTCCTAAGTCTGAGCTCTTATGAAACCATTCTAGAGATCAACGCATGAGAAGGAATATAATCGTTGCATTTTTAGCTGCTTCCATTCTGCACAGAAATTCTTTTTGAGTTTTCTGAAAATTCGAGAGAAGAAAAATTTAGTAAAATAATTTGTATAAGATCGCAACAAAATACATATTAAGAATTTTAACCAAATTCACTAATTTTATTTGTCGATTTCGAGCTTTCGATACTGACTCGTACTATTATCAAGAAACAAATGACAACAAAATAATTTACATTCCCTGTATATCCCAAAATGTGACTTTTTGCTGTTTTGACAGATAGGAAGAACAAAAAAAGATATAAATTAGCTTGTTATTTACAAAAACCTAGCAAAAATCTATATTAGGTGAAATAACACATCTTTGCCTATATTAGAGTAAAATTAAAAAATAACAAGCTAATTTCTATCTTTTACTGTTCTTCCTATCTGTCAAAACAGCAAAAAGTCACATTTTGGGATATACAGGGAATGTAAATTGTTTTGTTGTCATTTGTTTCTTGATAATGGTACGAGTCAGTACTGAAACACCGAAATCGACAAATATAACTATTGAATTCGGTTAAAAATCCTTAATATATATTTTGTTGCGGTCTTATACAAATTATTTTACTTTATTATTCCTACTGCGCCCCAGCTAGTTGTTCGAGAGCTCGGAAATATGCTTACGCCGAGGGCTCGAGCCCTTGGAAAATGGCACTTCGAACCCTCGATATAAGTTTTCGAGGAGTATTTCCGAGCACTCTTCGGATTTTGGAGACTTCCGAGGCCTCGTCGCGCCCCCGAGAGATCGCACTTTTGGGCGACGCGGGCTCGGAAGTCCGAACCTCTCTATTCGACGGCTCGAAATTTTTCTGGAGGGCTCGCTACCTATCTGAAATTCGAGGGCTCGAAATCGATACCCCACGAGAGCTTATATCGGGAGTCTGAAGTGTCATTTTCCGAGGAGTCGAGTCCTCGGCGAAGGCCTGTTTTCGACTACTCATCGCACCCTCGAACGACTTTTTTCATCAGCATGGGGCTATACCTTCTAATTATTTTAAGAAAAATTTTGTTTCGCTCCTAGTACACTGTTCTACTTTTCTCTACTTACCAGCAAAATGAAAATTTCCAATTGCTAAACTGATTTCGTTCTTAAATCCTTTCATTGGAATATCAAGATACTGTCCACGATAAGATAGTAGCAAATCTCTTCTTATTGTTGCCAGTTGAAATGTAGTGAGAATAAGAACACTTACTGTGGCAATAGCCACCACTAGTACATAGGGTATCATAAGATTAGGTAATGGGAATTCATTAATACCATCGCTACTATCATCTGTGAATAAAGCAGAAATAATAGTTCTTATCCCATCACCATAAAAATATAATACTGGTAATATTTGCAAATAAGCTTGTGATGAAACAAAGAATAATAACATCCATACAGCAGCATACACGCATATCACTCGAGACGGATAACGAAAGTTATCATTAAACGCATACACTTTCGTTGGTATAATTCGTGATAAAATTGATTGACTTTTTGGTCGTTTATTTTCAGGTAAAAGTAAGTTTTTTACATATTGGCCTTCAAGCGTATCCTGCATTAGTTGATCTTCATTTGCGTCATTACGTTTTCTACATAGCTTTTTAAACAGTAATAATGGCAGTCCAATGCAAACATACGCCATACATAGGTATCTCGGTATATCCAAACAAAGATCAATAGCTATTAATCTTTTACCTGCACCATAATACTCGAGTAAATCATCGATACCAGCAATAATACGTGATTTACGTTTAAGTAATGAATTGTTATACTCAGATTGTGTTGGATACAAATTATCACACATGCCCTGATTTATTATTTGTGTAATATAATCTAACCATGCATATAAAGAACCTAATATCAACGCTGGAGTAGAATTGATGTAAATGGCTGATAATAATGGGTAATAATGGACACCAATTAATAGAACTTTTAATATTTGTAGCAAATATTTGACAATGACGCCTAGAAAACATAAAACTCAGTCATTTAGTTTTCAAGGAAACTCTAACTTTCCATCAAAGTTCTATATAAAATCAGTCTAACTAATATTTTTGTGTAACTCTTAACGCTACGACACAGACATACGAGTACCAGAGACAGAACTGAGTCACTAATGTTTAGTTTAGATCCGGTCTTATCGGTTTCGGACTACGGAACATACTTGAAGCTTTTTGGACAAAACGTTTGGTATTGGTGAACGGTCGTATTGCAGAAAGAAAAGCTTGTCGACGCAGGTCTTGGGTCCAAAGTATAACTCCTCCATTCAATCGTGATGGACTAACGTGGGACTGGATGAAATCTATGTTCCGAGTGTGTACGTTTATGCTAACTAATTTTATTTGTAAGATGTATGGATGGGTACTTGCTCATCATTTCACTTGCAACATCAAAAATTGTTGATGAGATCACAGAGATCTCAGAACGTCGACAAAATAAATTAAATATATGGACAGCTTAAATTTTCGGATTTCGAGCAATTTCTCCCTTTACAAACTGTCACTCATTGTTCTTCCTCTTTCAGAGGAATTCAGGGGAGTTACACAAAATGTGTACATAGCGTAGATGTTCACTCGATACGAAAAAGTATGTATTCTTTTTAAAGGATCAACTTGAGTATGTAAAAATGTTGACTGCACTAAAAGTAGTGTTTTAATTCAGTTTTGGGGAGAAAAAATGGCAGAAAAGAAGTAGTCGACTTTAGACTCATGATCAGTGTGTTTGTCAATACGTAAGATGCCGGAAATGGAGAAGTTGAGCAGAAAATTGTTTTTATTGATTTATACATGATCTGACAGAGCTTGCCGAGCTGTTCCTGAATATGTCATTTGCAATGTTTTCAAATATGTTTTAGATGAGAAATCTTTAAAAAACAAGTTACGCAAAAAACGAAAATGTGATCAATTTCAAGAAAATTCAAGATTTCGCCTGTTTGCGCCCACTCTACTTTTTTTAAACTAATTTATTCGGATTCACTATCAAAAACTGAGTAGGACAACCTAAGGAAAAATGCTCTACGGAGAGAATCTAACTCCATCGACTACATAACACCGCGGTTATTCACTTGATGGATCTAGGTAAATGTACCTTTTTACCTAGTTACCTAGCTCCAGCTTAGTCGTGAGCAGTAGGTTATCATAATCGAGTAGAAGCGGGAGGTTGACATCTAGGTTAACCGTCCAGTTAACCGACCGGTTAAGCTAGATCCGAAGACGAAAAATATTTGATTAGAGAGAGGTTATCACCTAGGTTAACCGGGCAGTTAGAGTGCCCGGTTAACCGGATGATTGGAGCGCCACGTTAACCGAACACTCTAACCTAGCTTACAAGATACCGAAAAAGGAATATGTGCCTAAACGAGAATCGAATTTGCTGACTAGCGCACTCAGAATTGAGATTAGAAGTACGCGGCGGTTTAACTAACTAAGCTACCAGGCACACATGTAGTAGTTGATGAGTGATGAAATCATTCAGAACATATTTTAGAGATTTGTGATTTTCTTTTCGAAAAAGCATTTTTGAGAGTTAAATCTGCTACATAAAATGTAGTAAAGTTAATTTTCTAAATTCTATGTGTTGGGACCAGATTTTCAGAAATTGTTCTTCCTGGTAGAAAACAGTAAATATCGTTTTTAACCGTGAAGATCGATTTGTACAAAGTTGAGCTCAGCAGATAAAATTTAGGAAATTATATTTGTCATATTTTTGTCTCTAAACTCAACTTTGAAAAACAGGAATACCATCTTTTTGCTTAATTTCCAAGTTTTCCCCATGAAGCAAAAGTTTTTCAAAGTTGAGTTTAGAGACAAAAATCTGGTAAATTTAATTTCCCAAATTTTATCTCCGGTACTCAACTTTGTACAAATCGATGTTCAGGGTGAAAATGACATTTACTGTTTCTTACACTGAAGAACGATTTCTGAAAACCTGATCCCAGCGCATAGAATTTAGAAAATTAAATTTTCTGCATTTTATGTTGCAATATATTTATGTTGAAAATACGAGAAAGCAGAAAAGTATGCCCCTCTGGCAGGTTCGAATCTACAAAAGGGTTGTACTTTTCTGCTTTCTTTCTATTCGTATTAAAATTGATTTATAAGTCTGTTCAAGTCATAATATCCGGAAATCGCCGTCGCCGCGGATTCAGTGTTAAAGTGTTAACACTTTAGCGTTAACACTTTAACACTTTAACATATACGAACTCGCGGCGAGTGAGGGTGAGGGTGGAGAGGTGAGAGTGAAGTGGGTGAAGAAGTGCTCCACCCTCATCCTCACTACTTCACCCTCAGTTATGCACGTTTATCCTTTTACACTTTAACACTTTAACACTTTAACATATAAGAATCCGCGGCGACGGCGATTTCCGGATGATGCCGTTCAAGTGTCTTTGCAGTTTTAGAGTTACGGTTTTAAAACTCTGCTAAATGCTCGATTCCTAAAACTAAATAAATTTTCTTTTCAGAAACAGCCGTTTTGTCTCATAATCAAGATCAGACTTCGTCAGTGTAAAGAGAAATAAAATCACAATGTAGTAACGTTTCCTAGTGTGTAATATTGAAACAATGGGATTTCTGTTCTATAGAGAAGGAATATTACAAAAAGGCTTTTTAGACTTGATTATATATAATCTACACCAACAGCTTTGATCCGAGTTTTTCCTTCTTATCTGGTAAGCTTATTCTTTATACTTTTGACAGTTTCATACGAAGCAGTCCAATACTAAAGTATTCGTGTTTTATACGAAAATTCTTCCGCCGGTTCATCCACACAAGCGTAGGTTCATCGTAACGAAGCATTTTTACAAAATTTCATAATTATTAGTCTATTGCAAAACTCAGCCGAAATGTCTCAAAATAGTTTGTTTACACCAGCGGAATAAACAATAATCTTCTTCATGTGCTTCCCAATCACGAACTAACTTGAACTAGCTCGACCGGTTGGTTAACTGTAGAGAGGAGATGAATGACTAACGTTATAGTATTCCCTTTTCTTTCTATAACATCAAAGAAAAATGATTTTCTTTTCTGTGACGTTATCCATATATAATATACTCAACAGTACTGTTTATAGATAATGTTCTGTGTTTCATTTGAGCGAAAGGAGAATGAATAACGAAACTTTCACTTTCATTCATGTCATATATCTGGGTTTTTTCTGTCTCTCTATGCGTTAATCGTTTTAAAAAAGTTGTGAAAGTGTGAAAGGGACATGTAAAAAAGAGGCCACAAAGTCAAATAGCCTGTTATCGATTATAGCGTCTGTCTCTGGTATTACTTTTTTCTGCGAAAATCATGACTCCTCCTTTCACATATTGATTGAAATGTATCGACACGTTTTTAAAGGATATGAGATAAAACTTTCACTTTCATTCTTTGATCAATGTGAAAGTAGTGAAAGAAAGAGAATAGCATTTTTTTCCGTAACCAAATGTTCTCACATGAGACATTGTAAGCACACACTGATCTCTTAATCTTCTGTTTTGCCTCAAAAGTTATTCGCATCTTCATATATCATTCGATTCGTCAATTGACAGCGAATAAAAGAATATCACGGTTTTGTAAAATTTTGTCTGCTTGCTGAGAAACAAGGAAGCTGTGTTTTTAACATTCTGTACACATCTGATCCAGTTTCAGTTTTATCCTCAACACACAGGTAAGAAACAGCGTAAAATTCGATAGACACACTGAGTGATAGCATCAACCAGATTTCTAGAAGGCGTCCAGAAATCCTATGACAAAAAAGCAGGTTTTAGAGGGCTAGCGTAGTCGGTTGCCCATTCCACCCTCTCGTAGACGTGACAACAGATACAGAAGTGCTAATTTCCACTGGCTTATTTGCTAGTTCATGTTAGTTTTAGGTTTTGCAACATCCGGAAACTAATCGAAAGACAGACGCACTCTCGAATTGTCGCTTTTTCTTAATAGTTGTGTTGTTTCGCACATTCTTTTCGCTTAGAAATATAGTTTGACCAAAATTAGTCATTGTGTGATATGCTCTGATTAGACACATACCATTATATCATCATTAGCTTTATTCTATTGACTAACCATTTTCTAAAACCCACAAGCTTATACTATACAAAACGCGTGATTTTCTCGATGACATTCACAAGAATATCGCTCGTCTCTCAAATATGTTAAGGGAAGCCGTCAAAAATAACAGAATGCGTAGAACGTAGACGTAGACTATATTCTACGCGTGGAAAAATCTATGCGTAGAATTTATTTTTCTACGCGTAGAATATATTTGTCTATACGCATTGATATAGATCATTATCATTCTCTCTCTTTTCTTTTTCTCTTATTTTTACAGAAAGAGAAAATGCGGTGGTCATACAGAACAGAAACATTTTCGCTTTCAGTTATAAATTACACAATCTAACACTATTATAAAGCTGAACTATATTCTACGCATAGATTTTTCCACGCGTAGAATATAGTCTACGTCTACGTTCTACGCATTCTGTTATTTTTGACGGCTTCCCTAACCGGACCGCTATTTATTTACGGCATTCATTAATAATAAATTTTCTGCGCTACAGTTACTACGATCGTGATCAAATAGCGAATTCGTAACATGAATATGCATGATCTATCTTGTTTTGACACCAATGCTTTTTCCAACATGGTTTTTATCCGCTTGTTTCTTTTATATTCAATTGACAATTAAAGCCAAGTTTAAGGAAAGCTCTGCTTCTGAAAAAGTAGTTTTTTATTGAAATATCCCTGCATATGCAAAAACACATGTCGCACATGTCCCTGGATATTAGTATACGCAAAAACCTATGGTGAGCGATTATTATATTTCTTTCTCTCTTCGTTTTTCATTTCGTACACTTGTTTGTGAAAGTGAATAAAATCTCTCTAACTTGTTGGAAACTTTTTAAGTTTCTTCTAAACTGAACTTGAATTGAAAACTCCGACGACGTCGTGGCATAGAAAAAACATTTCTCTATTTCTTGAAACCAATCCGAAATTTGTAGCTCGAAAACTGACGGAGATATCTCGGAAGTACGAAACGCTATAGTCGTAAAAAGAGATTTTGATGAAGATGTGAAACAAGTGTAGGAAATGAAGAACGAAGAAAGAAAGAAAGAAATATAATAATCGTTCACCATAGGTTTTTGCGTCTGCTAAGTCCAGTAAGCGTATGCAGGGACATGTGCGACATGTATTTTTGCATATGAAGGGATGTTTCAATAAAAAACTACTTTTTCAGAAGCGGAGCTTAAACTTGGCTTTAATTGAATATACAAAAAACAAGTCAATAAAAATCTACAATAAGAAATCGTAAATCTACTAGCGACTTTTTCTAACTTAAAAAACCTTGGAATTACGAAACCATACTTTTTCACCACTAAGTTAAGAATAACTCTGTGAACACAAGCGATAAGAGGCTGCACTAACTAGCAGAATGACTAAGTTACCTCAAGGTAAACATTGCTTGAAATTTTCATGAAGGTTGAATGTTCTTGGGCGAAAATAGGTTTCTGAGCGGGGGAGCTTAAGGCTTAACATTGATCAATTTGAGTAGGAAAACTGAAAAAGCTGTCGAGAATTAGTGGGCCTTATACACTATGTACCTCAGCAAAACAACACAGTGGTACATTGGCCACAAAAACCTCGCCGCAGTTCTGTTTCAAACAGCAGTTTCATCTTACACTTCTGATATGGTACATCAGAAGTGTAAGTGAAACTGCTAGGTCTTTCCGTCAAGACTTGGTTAGAAAAGTTGTTTTATTGAGCATCGCTGTAGATAGTCATTGAGCGACATAATAATTCGAACGCGATCGCTGCAAGGAAAGTTGTAGTCTCAACTTACGCGAGAAGTACCCCAACTGATAAATCGCTTTTTCAACGAAACCGAGTGGACTATAGGTAGTCGACGATGCTGATTCCGAATATCACCATGAATGGTGCTGCTAGGCCTTCAAAGACCGGTCTTCTGGAAAACCAGTTTTCGAGAAACTCTAAACAACAACCAAAAGCTTTCCTAATGACGCGTAATTGTAGTCCATAAACTTCTGATTAAAACGAGGCATCTCCCAGCTCTACACGACC
>CAJNOQ010007396.1:0-12349 GCA_905250885.1 Didymodactylos carnosus
ATGATTTTCTTTTTCGTTATTTTTTCGATTAAAATATTGAACTACACTTTTTACTCGATCTTCTGCTATTAAGGGAACACTAAACGGATATGGGGAACACCAGCTATAATGATACTACGGGGAACACTATAGCTGTATGGGAAACACCAGTTGTAATGTTACCGTGCTATTTATAGCGGTAGTGAGGGAACACCATAGCTGTATGGGGAACACCAGCTGTAATGTCACCACGTATTTAGGGGGAACACCTGCTAAAAGAATACCGTTCCTGTTGACACACCTTGTAGAGCTTTTCAAGACGCCTCAAATGGTGTATGAATGATTAGGGATCACCTTTAGTTCCATAGAGAAAAGTGATCGGCAGTTCGAGTAGCATAGCGGCGACCTATGAAAAAATCTAGTATTTGATTCATAATGGCCGCAGCCAGGCTTCGTTTAGGTTCCTATTAACTCGACTTGTAGAGCTTTTCAAGACGCATCGAGTGGTGTATTACACTAGACAAAATACTGTATAGTTGCGGAGAAATTCTAATTTTACCGTAATACTAATAGTGTAACGGAGCTGTTTCTTTGCGAGTAGATTTGATCGTATACGTCCAATCGGAATCGTCAGATAAAGTCGAAAATACTGAATAAGATACGTTTGATGAATTCTGAAGACTTTGAGGCAATAAAATAACAATAATTTAGTGGACTGATTTCAAGTCTTATGCGGACTACTCCTTTCGAAAGATATTAGAGCTTGAGTTTTATTGCAGAAATATTGTTGCATAGCTTGTGCATAGCTTACTAGAAGAAAAAGAAAATCAATTAGCTGTTATTAATTCTAAATTAGTCAGGTAAACGTTATACATAAGTTATCGAATGCCATTTGAGAGCTATTGGTGCCTACCATTGAATTTTTAGTTCCTCCTGATGTTGTAAAAGTTAAAGTATCTAAACTATTCCATCCATCGAATGCTAAATAAGATACATTAAATACTTGTAATGTAAATGTTTGACTTTTAATAACTGTACTCGATTGATAACCATTTAATGTGAATTGTAAATTATCTCTCCAAGCCGCTGAAGCATAAAATGAATCTAATGTAAATAGACTACCATTAGCTGAAGTCATTATAACAGGTGCAGTACCAGTATAGTAGCTGACATAATGACCAGATTGGAGTGGAGTAGGATAACCATTAATACCAGGAGCATATCTTGTGACATTATTATACCACCCATTGGTCCAATTCATACCATTATAGATAATATTTATAATTCCAGTTGTTGATGCGTTTGTTATATCATCAAAAGTCATCAATGTTAAACAAGCTAGATCAACAGAAGAAACGGGTTTCAAAAGAATGTTGGGGTGTAGGCCATGTCTCTCACTGGGATTTATTTTTTTCTATAGGAAGTGTATCAGAATGGTTTCTGGACCACATTCCATCGGTTACTTTTCGGAAGTTTTGATATGAGGCTTCTAATGTCTCAAGCTTTCTGGGAAACGTTTTTTAAATATGATATTTTATATCATATTTTTTAAATATGATTCCAAAAGCCGAGTTTTCCGGAGGAAATTGCATTTTGGTCCACAAAATGAAGGCAGGAAATCAACTTAGAAAACAAATATCGGTTTTAGCTTTGTACTTCTTTACTGTATTCCAAGGAAGCTCCGAAATAATAGGAACAACATATCAGTAAATTTAACTTTCTATACTCTATTGATCGGCTACCTCAAACCAACGAACATAATTGTAAATCAGGGTCAAAAATTCGAAAATCCCTTACTCTCAGCAGCTATCGGATGATGTTTGCTGAATTTAACTATTAAAATAACCGTTAGTCTCAAAAGAAAGGTCATATTAGGAATCTATGTGAAAGTGGAATCGAATGAGATATATCTCACATGCTTTTATAACTTTGCCTTCTGACCTAAAAATTCGTCCTCGGTTCACTTAAGGAAAATTGAAAACTAAAATTTTTTTATCACGACTGTTTTTGGGTTAGCATTAGACTGCATCACAAATAAACTAGATCTTAAGAAGTTCTATTTCAATTTTCCGGAGGAGAATCTCAGACGTCAGAAACCTCACGTAAAAGCCTCGAGAAACTAAGTCGTGGAATGTGATTCAGATACCGCACAGATACGCTTATCGCCGAAAAAAATCGATTCGAACAGAAAACGAAAAGTCGGCTTACCTGCTCAAATTCTTTGTTTCAAAAATCTAGGCTTTACTTTTACAAGTAAACAAAAGCTTTGAAGAAAATCCACGTATGTTTTATATCCACTGAAATATTATACGCACTGATATCGGTGTACCCTAGTTACATTAAAGAAACTTGATGCTTAGAAAAGAGATTTTTTGATCACAAACAGTCGATGTTATAATCTCAAAAGATGGAATAACTCAGAGCCTTTACTTTCAAAGCGTACGTGAAGTTTTTTGTCTGTAAAGGCTTCCTATGTGTTTTCAAGTGACAGCCTCATAAACCACGGATTAGTTGAAAATCAAAGGGTCCTTGATGAGAGCGAATCGCTACGATCCTGGCGTCAGCGTTGCTTATTTTAACTTAACTTATTTTCGACTGTAAACTATTTCTCGGTAAAGCTAAGGTAATATTGATAAGATACAAACAAGAATCTGTCTTGATCGAAAGCATTTATCGTAGTATGTTAATAAGGTCCCGGGCAACTTTCAAGTTTCGGTATGTATTTCGAAGCGTATATTCACGTATGAGGACTTAATAAAATATAGTAGATTGATAGATTTTTGGAACGACTAGCATATCACACATCCTTGTTATCTTTTCGAAAACCAACGATTAAGCAAAGGTTACAGTTAAAAATATCATACAACATTTCGTTTAATAACTTCGTTCATTTGAGTAACAAGAAAGTTGGAGACATGTTCATGAAAGTATGAATATTACCTTGACTTTACCAAAAAAACTTTGTAGTTAATTAGCCCTACAGACGTCATTTATGATCTGATAAACGCAGTAAAAAGTCTTTCGAAAAAAGAATTCGAAATGAATAGCAAAACTTAATAAGCCGTCCTGTAGAGCTTTTCAAGAGCTATCTATTCACACACAGTTTGAGAGTGTGTACTACTATTTTTAAGCCTACAGATAATCAAAAAGGTAGAAGCGTATCGAAAGATACTCAATGTGCCCAAGAACCACAATGCCAACAGAGAGTTGACTGTTTAGATATCATTTTGTTCAGTATTTCGTTCTCTATTGAACAGTAACTGAAAGGTCGTCTTTTGTATATCTTTTTACTTGATTTGATTGTGGTAGTTGGCGTTCGCTCTAAAGTCCACAATAAAGTATGGAGTTTGTTGTGAACCAAAAATGATTAAAATTATACTTAATAGAATAAGCAGTGCAGCAATTAACATGGCTAAAGCTATTAAAGCCAACATTGTACACAAAAAATACATTATCCAACAGTAACCATATCTAAATAGTTGAATGATCAATAACAGTTAGACTTTTAACGCCACATAGCATATACGAACTTGTGTAACCGTCTCCTTTTCTTCTTTTTCTTTTGATTGCTCATTACTACGCTTTTGGAATTATCTGTTAATCCAGTTATTGCAGACATTGATATGTTCTATATTGAAAAACATGAATCCGACCTCGAATCACCATCAGAAATCGACTGGGGTGGATTCAAGTCTCGAGTTGCAATGGTTGACTGGATGGGTTAGGCTACCCTAGTGATATTCCCGTTTCATTCTTGCTGAGATCTGATCACGAATCTAATTTTTTCCCGTGTAACGAAAAAATGCTGATCTTGACAAAATATAATCGCGATCTTATAATTGGATTGTGTTCTTGGTCAAGTTCGTTATGCGCTCCCGTTTCATTTGTGTTTCAAGACAGTGACGAGATCGCGGCAGGATTATAGCAAGATCGCGTCTAATTCGAGACAAGATCTTGAGGAGATTCTTCCTTTGCCCACCGTTGAGAAATTTTTTTGCTATTATATCATTCTGTTCCTGAAACTATCAAAGTACAAAATCAACCCTTGCACGAAACTAGGATCACACTGACTTTGTATTTTTCTTATCTCAGTCTGTAACGATGTAATATTTTTTTATTTCCTCCATTCGTCGATAGAAGAAGAAAAACAGACAGACAGTGTGCGTATATTATCGTCCACTGTGTTCATTCTTTGTTCTCTTTTAACATATGTAATAGATATACAATACACGTCAATTATAGTCATTTCTTAACTTTTTCAGTGCAACGAGTGTTTTTCTCCGAGTGTTTTTTGGGTTTTGTTGTAGTTAATGAAAATAGACTAACTGTTTGACTATTGTCATCAGTAAGTACACAGCAATGAGATGAAACTTCTCCCCAGCAAAAACAATATAACACTTTAGATGAGCAAATTAATAATCGTTCAACTTTGTGCCTTTGAAATGAAATGGAGCTTATAACTCAAAACAAAAAAAATAACTTGCTGTATACTCTGAAGGTGTTCTAGGAGAAAATCTCTATTACTTCATGTTCTCGAAGAAAATACCGAGTAAAACATGATGAAATTTGGTGGAAAAGAGACTGAACCATCGACAGAATGTAGTGACAATCGGATAAGTGGTAGGAAAGCTTTCTCAGCCTTCCTGCAACCTTGTAGCAATCGTTGCAGGATTTTAGTGTGATCCTGTCAAAAACTTTTCACGTCAAGATTGTCAAATTTTCGTTACACGGGAAAAATAGCAAGATTAGGATCAAGATTAGGATTAAGATCGCGGTATGGATCTCGCGTTAAGTTTCAAATTTCTTGTCAAAATCGCGGCAAGATGAGGCTATATTCTTGCCGCGAAATGAAGTGGGAATACTACTAGAGTAGCATCAATGATATTTGAGTATATAAAACATACGTCAATCATCATATTAGATTATGTACACATGCAACTTTGTATCCCCCCTAGTGAAACTTCTTGTACCCAAGATCTTGGGTTAAGAAATGTCACAAGATCTTGGAAAAAACATCAGGAAGTCAAGGTCTTGGATTCTTGAATCTTTCATTCAAGATCTTGGCCATGATCTTGTGTTAAAAAATTTTAAGATCTTGAGTGAAGCCACTCAAGATGTTGACAGAGTGACAAATTTTCTTTACATTTTGTTTTTGTTTATGACAGTCGTAGCCATTGGATATACGATCATACAGAGTCGTAGATTCTTCCTTGAACAACTATGGTCAAGAAGGGAAAAAATTCGAAGTTATTCTAGGTGTGAAAATATTCCCAATTATATTTACACAAAAGTGTAAAACAAAACGATAATTCAAGAATTTCCAAGATCTTAGTACAAGAAGTCAAGAAATTACAAGATGTTCAAGATCTTACCGAAAAAATTCATGAAGTCAAGATCTTGGTTACAAGAAGTTCTACTAGGGCCCTTCTATAATGCAAAACTCATACCACCAAGATAAAAGTAAAGTTCATATAGAGCCGCGGAAAAGTGTATTTTTTCGTATTCAGCAGACCCGATAATCCACAAAATTTTTTATTTTTGACGAGACGTATTGTCAAAAGTGTAAGAAAACTTTTTAAACCAATATTCCATACTTTATTAAAGAACATACTTTATTTATAGTTATATCATTCGTTTTCTCAATGAACGATGTAACAGAGTCCTGTATATAAGAAAAACTTATACAATCTTATTTCTCATATGAAACAACGACGAAACTCACTTGCGATTTTGAAGTTGAAACACCTCGATGAGAAGAACTTCTTCCAATCTTCAGTTTCTTATCTGTCGATGAGACGATCTAATAACAGATATGAATTCAGACAACGATAGAACCAATTCGATAAAGTTTTATATTTTATCATTGAAGCACTAAAGACATCAGAGCCGAAGCGAGCATTCAGAAGGGAATCTCATAGACTGTTCCCTCACCTTTTAGATAAAGTCGAGAGATGAATACTTGATAATCGATGATTTTGATTCCGAATATAACGGTTAAAGTTGCCCATGATGCATTTTACAATGAGTTTTTTTAACAGATTTTCCAAAAGTTTCATTGGAAACAGTTAAGGATCGTTGAGCATATCATGTGCCTTATCATACAAGTTTTGATGAAGTTACAAATATTTTGAAACAAGTTATAAATAAATGCAGTAAATATTTATGAAAATCTATTCAACTTCATGAAGCCCCATCCTCAGCCACTACTCACAACACCCCAGCCAAAGTAGCAAACTTTATCAACGACTGATAGTCATGAGAATCGTTGGATATAAGTCAGCCCCTTGACATGCTCTATAATCCAGTCAGAATCAAAAATGTTACAGAAAGCTGATTTAAGAAATCCTCGAAATATCACCATCAGTAGCACCAACTGTTGTGTTCGAAATCGATTACCTATAACCACACTATGTATAACTCACAGCGTTTACTTTTAAAGCGTACGTAAGTTTATTTGCCCGTAAAGGCTTCCTGTGTGTGACAGTCTCATAAACTACGGATTAGTCGGAAATCAAAGCGCCCTTGATGATAGCGGACGTTGGCTTAATCGCGTTGGATAGTCATGGACAATTGACAATGTTCACTCGTCAGTGGCTTCTAGAGAAATGACCTGTTCACGCATGCAATCCAATCTTTGTGTAGAGCGATTCATATCAGCAAAGGAGACTTATTGATGCTACGTGAAAGAACATAGCTTAATTCTAGAAATCAAAAAAGATCGACTCACGTGTTCATCACAAGATTTTGATCGTTGTATAAAAGAAGGCTTGTCTACCTGATAATATAGAGAAAGAAGACCCAAAATGCTGTTCACAGTAAGCACTACAAAAAATAGAAATTACTTGAAAGATATTCAAAGCCCTTTTGTTGGTCGTGATGGTTAGAATAGTAGCTGTGGGGGCTATTGATGACCGTCTCTGTTAAAAATTTGAGATAGTCTCAGAAAAGGAATAGAATGACACAGCCGACATACATAATTTTTATTGCGTCTTTTCTTCTTATCAGAAATATTCTAAAGTAAAAAGCATCTCAAGTATTTCTCTTTGTTACAGAACAAGATATGAATATACATTTAATTGTTCCCGCTTCAAGCTTGTTACACGTATATTTCTATATATATCAGACATTGTTTTCTGTAGTCACATCTAAAATATGAAGGACAATTTTTACTGTGTACGAAAAAAAGTACCATTACTAAATTCTCAGTTACTACTTTTGGTTATTGTCAGACACTGTGGCTACGGTTCTGTCAGATCTCGAATCAGATCGAGTCGAAGAAAAAGAAATTTTTCGTTTTTCTGTATATCAAAGTGGGATCAAGTTTGAAAATTCTTACCTGTACAATCTTTACTGGTTGTCTATCATGAACCTATTTGCCTCGAAACAACTTATATATCGAAGAAAATGTTCTAGAAATCAAAGTTTACTTAGAAAACTCGAACAGAAAATGAACTGAAATCAGTTGATTAAGTTTTATTTTGTTTCTTGATTGAAAAAACGAAGCCTCTGGAAGCAAGAAGCACTTGTGTAGATATTTCTATGGTGAATATGTATGTGTAGATGCTGCGTTCGATTTTTTCCAGATATTTCATGATTTCAAGGCTAATATAAATAAAAATACAAACTAAATTAAGTTTGATTTACCAACAGATACTCGTCGCTAAATTCATATTTGAAAGGTGTAACACTGCACGATAGCATATTGGTCAGATGAAAATAAGTGAGTCAGAATGACCATTCTTGTCAAAAGTCACTTGATAGTCTATGATGTCTACTATCAGAATCCTTAGTTATTTTTGACTAATCAAACATTCTTGACTGTTTTCAGAATAGTTTTCTAAAACTTAAAACAACTGACTGTTTCACAAGTTATTGCATATTCATAAACTGAAACAAAGAATATTTCCAAAGATGCCAAATGATAAAGTAAGCATTTCTCATTAAATAAGGCATCCGCCAGCTATGAATGATGCTTTAATCAATAGTTATCGGACTTTTGCTGGATTTGCTTTTGGAATATACCTCTTATACACTGGTGCTACGGTAGCGCCGCTACCGTACCGTATAAGCGACGAACAAATTTTCAACATTTCGTATTTACAAGATATCTTGGTGAAATCAATATCTGCAGAAGTGAGACTAGTCTCCAACTAAAGCTCATACATGTATCTAGAGGCTAACATAGCCCAAAATATTCTTGAATTTTGATCTAACTTTGTATATAGCAGAGCATCTTTAAGAAACTCATTCAGACTCTTGCGAGCTTTTCAAGTTTTCAGTATCCAAAAGTCCTGCAAACCAAAATATGGAAAATTCGGCTTTGTTAGCACATAGACACAGGTGTTATGTGTAGACGTGTGCTCCGATCGAAAAATCAGTAGTGACGTGTATAAAAGTTTTCGGATCAGCGGCGGCGGTGCGACCTGCACAAAAGATTTTCCGTCTTCCAGGTGGCGGTTAAAAGACTTTCTAACCCTTTCCAGCCGGCTGTTTCGAAACCACAGCAAAAAGTGTTGCCAAACGGCAACATCAGGCTGGAAATGGTCAAATTTAAATTAAATTAAGACGAACTAGAATTCTCATCTTATATAGATAATGCTTATGCAGATATAGATGGGAGAGGTGTATTGCACAGATGATTTCTTTCATTTAGCAATGAGCCATGTTCACAAGCTGAAGCGAGACTTATCTCTGGCCGTCAAAACGCTTATAAACTGCCTGTATAGAAATAATGTATATGATCGTGCATATGCGCTCGTATATGTTGGTTAGACGTAGCTTCCTCTTCATGTTGTAAATGTGGTTTTGATTACTATATAACTTCCTGTTTTTCTAATTTCTCATGAATTTTTCACTCCAGACCTTTTCTGTCGGCACAGGATAAACCAAGTTTGTATTTTCAGCATCAGTAACTGCATTTTCGGCGGCGGCAGCGCCCTGCAGCACAGCTCTAATAGGTGCAATAAAATGTCTCCAAGCTCCGTAGCAGGTAGTGCTATGTAGAATTCGTGAAAATAGGATCGTGCTTCTCTGACTCTTGTTTGAGAGACATCTTGCCAAGGACAGTACATGCAGCTCGCCAATTTTATCGTAACTCTAGTTCGATAGGATCAATTTCCTGAAAATTCGTCGAAATCACATAGAATATGATGAAAAAGATTTCTGACGCGATAGTCGAGCCCTAAGTTAAATTGTAAATCTCGACTTTTTAAAATTTGTTTTCTGTATATAGATTTGCTCGTTATTTTTATCATTGTATATCTGTCATATTAACCAGTACGCAGGTGTTGAAAATCTTGTTCTTCTAAATTGTTTTTCTTTTCTCTTCAACGGATTCCAGTTTTCTGCTGCATCCTTCAATCGTCTTAGTGTTTACTGATCAGAACAATATTTTCTTCATTACCTTCTGCGCTCTAAAAAAGTCGGTGTTTTAGAAAACCAAAAGAGTATAGCATATGGAATACAAAACCGATTTTGGTGCTGTACGAGATAAACTTAAAATATAAAAAGAGTCGTTCGATCCTGCACGAAAGTATTAATGTGGTACGATGCATTGCGCAAACCTATAGCTTTTTGGTTAAAAGATATAAAAATCTTTTGCGTTGGTTCTACTTCTCATCGTACCTGTGGGAAAGGTCAAGGCTGGATTTTGAAAAATAATTACTTTCACTGCTGCCTTTGGTTAACTGACGGGACGTATCATTCGCCAAAGTGTACAAAGTCGAGATAATTTCATTAAAATCCAATCATATAGGTAAAATTACTTTGGCTCTTTCCGACTCACTGACGAAATTTTCATACTGGCGGGAACATGGTTTATTTTTCTGAGTGTGCAGATATGAGAAAACAAGCTTTTTGAATTAGAAACACATCAAACGCAGTTTTAAAAACCTTATTATTTTCGAGGTCGGAAAGGGAACTTCAGTCAGAAACAACAAGTTCTTCCTTGTTTTCAACCACAGTATTACATTTTACCTGTTCTCTCATTTTATTCAAAAGAAGAATTATATTATCGTTGTTCACAGTTCGCCTCAATGTATTTCAATACTATTTTTTTATTTTTTGCATAATCTATAATCCATTGATGTGTAGGTGACAATAATAACAAACCGTATTCAATTGCTGACTGGAAACTTTTTAACGCATCATCGTAACGCTTAGCTTTGAAATATATGACACCGATATTATTATACACAGCTGATAAATCAGCTGGATTACGGTTTGTAGGCTGTAATAGAATATTTATTGCTTGTTGATAGTTTTTCATAGCCACTTCATTCTGTCCCCTTTTATAATGAATGTAACCGATATTATTGTAGAGTTTACCAAGCGATCGATCATTTGATGATAACGATTTTGTTATCAGATCAACGGTATTCTGTAACACATCACAGGAAGTTTCAAAAATCAAAGTACGCTCGCAACGAACCACTTCTATATTACATTGTGCAATCAATATCGATGATGGGCACTCTGCGCTTATACTTTCGATTGCACAGTTGAAGTAATGTTCAGCAAGATCGTATGCACCTTTTTCACACTGAAGACAACCACGATTGCTATAAATTGCACCTATATCTTTATGATTTTTAGGCAATTCTTTCAATAATATCTCATAGTATTTATCGGCTTTGTTATAATCTTTAATTTCACTAAGAAAATTTCCCAATGTTAATAGTGTCGGCCAATCTGTTGTTTTAAGTAATCAGTCAATTCAACACATCATTGATTTTGTTCACCACTTGATCTGAGCACAATATGCCACAATGCCTCGTCGTCTTGTTCGACAGACTCGATACACCATACTGTCCCAATTGAGAATAAAACTTCATTCTCCTCTGGGATGGCACTGTAGTCTTTTATAAACGCAAATGGTTTTGTTTTAATATGATTATCGACAATCAATCGAAACAGTACTCGCTCATAGCCTTCCCTAACTGGATTATCTCGGCTGCCGTATATATCTCTGATTTGCTCCGATGTTGTGGCTGATAAAAATCCGTTTATCGAAATTAATCCGCCAACATTTTCTTGTAAATTATAAACAAGACTTGACGGCACTACTTTACCTCTGAGGATAATTTGTGGTGGAGTGTCAATGAATTTCTCATACAATTCAAGTAGTTGATTATGTATGTCAGTTATAATGAGACGAAATGTATATAACCAATCAGGATCTTGTGTATTTAAAACTTTGTTTGTTAAACGATAGCAGAAACAAGGACGCGTATACCACCATATAGCTTTATCCGAAGAGTAACGGGAATTGAACTCGAAAATATTTTTTTCTTCCTCGTGATTGTTTCGATAAAAATGTCGACATGCTTTTATCATAGTTTCTTTTGTATTTTTTGTGACTGACATGCGTAGCATACCTAATAATATTTCAATAATTAATTGAAAACAGATAAATGCAACAGAATTTTTGTTCAAATTTTTCATTGAACAATTCTTCTCACTGGGACTAAATAAATTGATGGTCGGTAATATTTCCTTGTAGGAGTTACACGATTCTACAGCCGACTGATTAGCAATGTCTGTTGATATTTTTTGGTACATTAGATCATCATTATACACAAAAATGCGATTGTAATCTGCTTGTTGTCTGCAGCTATCATATTCAGATATGTTTTGACAGGGAATATATATAAATAGAATTTCTGAACGTTTATTCATAAGCGGAAGAATTAATCGACCAAAAGAATTCGAAACGATAAAATAAATTATTCTTTTTGCGTGTATATTGACTATATATGAAATACATTCACATGCGTCGTCGAATGGTTTTAAATTATTAAAAATACGTGTTAGTTGAGCGAATGCATGAGTATTATTCTTGTAAGACGAATCGAGCCAAATGCCAATAAAATTTTGATTGTTTTCGTTGACATCGAGCAAGGATAACACTGTATCATCGCATTCAACAATCGTTGATCTAGAAAAAAGAGCTGAATTCTACTGTCCGCATGTCGACTAGGCATGCACCAGTTTTTAACTGGTGTTAAGGCATCCGGGAGAATTGCTACAAATCAGTTATCACGATTCTCTCAGAGCTGTAAAATATCTAATTTTGTAGAAAAATGTTTGCTCTACAAAATGCATTTGTTAAAAGCGTCAACCGACGTTTGAGCGCCCGACATTTGAGCGCCGACATTTGAGCGCCTGACATTTGAGCGCCCGACATTTGAGCGCCCGACACTTGAGCGACCCCGACATTTGAGCGATCGACATTTGAGCGACCGTCATTTGAGCGACCGACGTTTGAGCGACTCCGACATTAGACACTTTTCAAAATGACTTTTTGCCGATCAGGAAAGTCAAATGATTATTCACTTCGATAACGATGATCAGAACAATTTTTTTGTCGTCC
>CAJNOQ010007397.1:0-12345 GCA_905250885.1 Didymodactylos carnosus
AAGAATAAACTACTGGGCGAGGAATATCAGGAGCATAAGATTTTGCATAAGACTCTATAAGGTTTATGGTGGAGGCCGCTTTTTTGCACTTTTCTCTAAAAAATGAACTTTTTTGAGTCTTTTGTTCGTTCCTTTTTGAACGATTTGAAAGGATAATGTCGATGTGCACAAGAAAAAGAGAGTTAACGGGGGATAGCAGTTTTTGGCGAACGTTATGAACTTCTCTCCCAAGTGCTTCTATCTCGAGGTTTTTAGTTAAAATCATACACTCGGTCAAAGTCAACTTTGTTTGTCGTGAGGTGTTATTCCAGCGCCCCATACTGGGAAAGGCTTCAGGGCAGTCGATGGGTAAGTATAATGTCGAAAGCATTCAGGGACAGTGGTGGAGCCTTAGAATTGAGTCGGGCTTCGAGTTTTGCTAGCTGAGCTTTCAATTCGTCATGTCTTTCTGTAAGGTCAAGTATCAGTCGAATATTCTCATCTTCGTCTTCTCTCCGCGGTATCCTCGTCAAGAGGTCACGGTGTTTTTTCAGCGCGCGATCTATTTCTAGGTTACTCAGACGTTTCTCGTTAGTAGTGCGTAGAGACTCTAGAATCTAGGTCAATGATTTTTGCCTGCCAGCTGTTCAGAATGGTTATTAGACCGTCTACTTTTTCCTGCGGTGGCGGATTAGATTAGGTCCTTAGCTGTGGCAGCAAGAGGGGGTGAGCATATGCGATAGCACGTGAAAAACGTGGAAAATTTTGTTCTACTTGGAATCCTACGCTTTCCTGTACTTGCCACAGAAGTTTTTAATCATTTCACGAAAGAATACATCCCATTTGACTTTGAGAACCTAAAAACGGAGTAGAACAAAATTTTCATAGCGTTTCTTAAATTTCATAAAGTTCATAACGTCCGCCAAAAACTGCTATAAGAAATTTATGTAAGATTTCGAGACGACATTCACCTGACTACAAAACGACCCGTTTTCGACTTTGTTGACATCCTCAAAAAACTTGACTCTAAAGATCCGCACATAAGACTAACCTACGAGACCGGAGACACAGTTGACTATTTGGATGTGATAGTTCTTAAAGATCCCCCTAATAATCATTTCCGCACGACCGTTTTACGAAAATGCGCCGCCCAACCATACATCTTAGCTTTTGATCTCACACCCTATCCATATAAAACAAAATATACCCTATGTTGCAATTCTCGGAGCGCTGCTCATCTGTTCACACTCTGAAGACTGTAAAACAGAGGTATTCAATATTCGAATTAGACTCCTACTCAATGGCTACCCATCAAATTCATAGACGTCCATTTCGACCGCATTGTCGAAGATATCCGCTTACGTAATCTTGACTCTCTTTTCTGGAACTAAAGCAAACATGATTACTGCCGTACTAACGTTAGAGACCTAAACTGGACGAGTAGCCACGCAAACAAATGAATCCGCAAAAAGAGCTCCTTATTCATTTTTCATACGTGCCTTCCATTTCACGCTTTGACCCTACATTTTAGCAAATGTGGACCAAGACATTTGAAAACGCTCCCCATACTGGTGTTCACCCTATTTTTGCCAATTGTCTAACCGAAAACCTCACCCAAAAAACACCTTAAAAAAATATCTTAAAACCACCCCCAGAAACCTTTAAAAAATATTCTAAAACCACTTCTAGGTAAAGTCTGATAGTAATTTCTATATACCGGGGTTTTTGCTTCCGTTGTTAGTGATACAGTGCATCGAACGAAATACAATAACAAGTATGATCAAAGAACACAAAAACAAGAACAATTGGCACTGCTAGTGGCATAATAAACACTCTCATTCGCATCTTTAACATTCTGACAATTCCGAAAACTTTTAGAAGAAGTATTTATTTTTTAAGTATAAAGAAAAAGGAAGACATGAAAACGTTTTCCTTCTTCTTTCGTTTTCTCACATCATAGAAAGAAAGGAAGAAAAAGCTGTTCCATCTTCCCTCGTATTTACACCGGAAAATGAATACACTGGAAAATTCTCCTAGAAAAATACCCCATGAAACAAAACGCCTCAATTTTTCAAAAAAGAC
Source organism: Didymodactylos carnosus (assembly GCA_905250885.1). Taxonomy (NCBI): domain Eukaryota; kingdom Metazoa; phylum Rotifera; class Eurotatoria; order Philodinida; family Philodinidae; genus Didymodactylos; species Didymodactylos carnosus. The sequence continues at coordinate 2,062 of CAJNOQ010007397.1, forward strand.
ACAATTTCTTTCTCAAATCCAAGCGGCATAGGTATGGCGATGTGATATATGTATAGCCCCCCCTGCCATTGACTGCGTGATATGTAAACAGTATAGGGTGCATATATGAGTACGTGATCAGATGCGCCTCAAATATTTTCTTGCGTGATCAAATTTAGACCCCCTGCAAAAAATGTCAATTAATTATTTCATACGTAGCACAACTAAAAATTCATTTTTCAAGACAACCGACTTACCAGTAATACTACCCAGCACGTTTTCCACGTTTAATTTTATTTTTCACAGATGTATGTTTTTACGTTCAAATCACTAGCATCTGCTCGTCAAAAAGTAAAATATCATCAGGTTTATACACATAATAAAGAACGATTTTTCTTCCCCTTCAAACAAAAGCACTCCAAAACATTTCAGCCTAAAAATTCAGCAAATTCTTACAAATTTCCATTTCTCTTTGAACAAAAATTTTCATTTCTAATAAAGGATTTCACAAAATTTCCCTTTTCCTTTCAATAAACAATCAAAATAAACACATTTCCTCTCCTTTCTTAGTTTTCCGTCTACACGAACCGAAAAGTGTCTAAACAGTCACTTTTTAGACTATAAACCATCATTCTTACTTACGAGCATTTACTGAAGAAGAATTCGAAACGCGTATAAATTCTCGTAAACTTTCATTTTTTATATATTCAACATTCATCGTCGTATTTATTTCAAAACATATATTTTTTTAATAAAACCATTTTATTATTTAATCAAGCATTTATTCAAACAACGTCCGTATCATTTCTATTCTCTTTTCACCCTTTGCGCTTTATTTCATCTACTGTACTTCTCTTAGTATACAAAAAATCAAAAATCAAAAGAAACAATTTTCATTAAATTGGGTAAATATTCCTTTTTCTTTATTGTCTTTTTCCGTTTTAATTTCTTCTCCTTCGATTTATCATTATTTGTCAAACATTCTCACCCTTATTTTTCTCTGGCCGTACAAATCACGTGAAATATAACATGTTGAACCAAACTAGAGCTGTGCAGGGTAACTGTTTCTAGACCCCTGGTCCTACACTGAACTGTTGAGAAAAAAATTCTATTTCGAGAGCTTAAATTTCACGAACTCACGCTCGTCATTTTGTCGTAAGTATTTGTGAGTGAACTCTTTTTCGTTCTTTGTCTTTTTGGTATTCAATGCTCCAGCACTGCCACTACTATTATCATTGAACCAACATATGCATGCGAGCCGGTTCCGTTTCCACTGAATGGTTACTATCGTATTTAACGTTAAATTGTCGGCATTGGTTCAAATTAAAATTTAATAATACGCCAAAGAAGGACTTGTGAATTGAAGATGAACTTTACTTGTTTCACAAAACAAAAGAAATGTAGGGCTTCTGAGCGTTTCTAGAATGGATCATGACTGTTGTGTTTTCCGTGCTGTTTATCGTATATTTATTTCCATTGTTCATTTCTATAGTTCCACGAATTCACCTGTGTGAGAAGTTTGTCTTCGAAAGTTAGATAGAAGCGACGCAACTTACTCAGTTGCTCATCATTGTTTTTATTAAACCCACCCGAGTGAGCGAGATAGACTAATGGACCTAGGTTAATAACGGACTTAACATTTTCATGCTGAAAACTACCGGCCTGTTGCCAGCCGACTTGCTTTAAATAAGCAGTCGCAGATCGTGCTTCAACAATGCTTATTGAAAGTGCAGTGGTGTCCCATTTTGAGGATAATTTTTGTTTTAATCTATCGTAGATAATCTCGTTTAGCATGCGAAACGGACGGGTTGATCTTGATTTAAGTCTCGTCTCTATAGGACAAACTACTTTTCTATAGTTATTATCTATCCACTGTGAAAAAAAATAATTGCATGAACATGGTAAAATCAAGCTGTAGCTTCTGAGTGGTACTGGTGTGCTTTGAAGATTGTCAGATATAAGTAAGTTAATTAGGTTTTGGTCGGCTGAGTGAGGCCATTTTGCTTTGGATCGATGTCGTTTATCCCATTCAATGTAATTATACTGTAGTATTTGTTCCCAGATTCTGTGCCGGCGATAGCCTAGACAGTCAAATAGCATAATTCCGCCGTTCAAAGTTCCTTGAAGCATATGTGGCCAGATGGCAATGATTGGTTGTTCATGGTGATGATCAGGAGCTAAGGCAAATACTGGACGAGGAGGTAGCATAGTGTAATTAAACCGGGTTTTTCTTATCTCATCAACGTCAAATATAGTTTTGTTTTTCTTGTTTACAGCAATAGGTATCTCTGGAATACTATCTAATACACGTTTATCAATGTTTTGTCTTTCGTCGTACTCAGCTAGTTGAAATTGTTGTATGTATTGATAAAAACAGTCCACATAGTAGCGTAAAGATCCATCAAGTAGTACTGTATCCGTATCAACAACCATAACATATCGTATATCATGCGGCAATATATGCGGCAATGCTAATTTGCACATGGATCCCATAAAACGAGCTATAAGGATCCAGTCTTCGTAAGGTTCAGTATAAGGACGACATAGTGAATAATCGTAAAATGTTAGTCTGAAATGTACAGGACTTATATTCCAACTGGAAATGACCGATTTTAATCGATTTTGTGCATCTGAAGTCGTAACAATGTGCCAATGTAACGCAAATTGTCTTAAGTGCAGATAGTTCTTGATTACGCCGATAATTTCATCTGTATTATTTCCATCGCTCGTGAACCCAATTGAAAACCATTCCGGGATCAAGTTAAAGGTCGAATCTAATATTTCAGAGTTGTATATGTTAGCAACATTCGGCAGTCTCGAAAACGGCGGGTCAACAACAGCATCATTGCTGTTACTTTGATCAATATCATATCTTATATTTCTATAACAATAATAAGAAACACCCGTGAACACTACGATGAGCAATATTATGACTGTTTTGTTGTTGCGAACGTACATAAATCTGGCTGGCAAGAGCGAAAGTTTTTATAATTCCGTAGAGTGTTTCAACATTTAACTCCGTTAACGATCGTTCCACTACGCGCGCTATTCATACTCATTCCACACAATTGCTGCATTCTAAATCATCTGAAGTATGTCTGGAACAAATAAAAATAACGAATTTATCGCCACATTGAAAGTCAAGGATAATGCGACAAAAACTATCAATTAATTGTCTGTTAACCAGCTTGCGATCCCATACTGAGTTCACAAAAATGCAAGTCAAACAATATTTGAACTTTCTCAAACGTTTTCTATTACGAACATTAACATTTTTCTCTGGCCGTACAAATCACGTGAAATATGACATGTTGAACCCAAACTAGAGCTTTGCAGGGTAACTGTTTCTAGACCCCTGGTCCTACCCTGAACTGTTGAGAAAAAAATTCGATTTCAAGAGCGTAAATTTCACGAACTCACGCTCGTGCTTTTGTCGTAAGTATTTGTGAGTGAACTCTGTTTCGTTCAATACGAATCATTACTTTTTTCCTCATTCACTGTTGCAGTTTTACTTGCTTTTATTTTCCCCCTCGGGCACATTCAAAGGTGGACTACCACAGACCCGCACTCCACAAGAGTATTAAGTATCCATAAACTCCGTGAACAAAAATTTCAGAATCCACCGAAAAACTTTTTCTCGGCTGATCCAGTTTCATGAATGGAATATGGTTTTGCACGATATTTGATAGCGTTGAAAGTAGCGGACATTTTCTCACCTTTTACTATTGATCTTTGTCAATATTTAATCTGTATCTCCGTCATTTTGACCAAAAGTAAAATTGTTGTAGATGAGAAACGACGGGCGTCTTCAAGAACAATTTGTTTTTATTCTGTTCAAAATTGCGTTGTGTATAGGGTGACAGATAAACTATCCCCACGATTCACTTTGTGGTGTAGATGACGGCGACAAGTTACGGTGGCAGCAAAAATGATTTGTACGGTCAGTGTTTTCCTCATAATTCTGTGACCAAAATGTTTTCGGAAAAGGTATTCTGAGTCTTTCCAATGGCTTTGATGAGGTTAAACGAATTTGTTTTTATTGCACAAATAATTTTCACAGAAAAGAATCTTTTGGTAAAACAATTTTTTCAAAAAATCTTTTTCCTATCCACACGCTACTTTCTAATATTGAGTTAAATATATATTTTTGTTCACGCAGTCTACGGCAGAGACGTAACCGGCCCGGTTCGGTCAGGAATTTCTGACGGGCCGAAAGAAGATTAATTTAATTTCGATCGAGAAAAAAAATGTTTTTTTGCCTGAAAAATCAGTACTTTGTCGAAAACGAATTTGTCGAAACGAAACGAGCTAAGTAAAGCAAAGCTTTTCATGTTTCAGATTAAGAAAGTTAGTCTGGTTTTCTCTTTTTTGTCAACAGTCTACGAGAGCAGGACCAGTAATCTCTACTATGTGAATATTTTTTTTCTTCATGTTTTTCTTTTTTTTTAATGTTTGTTGCAATATTATCGGCGCTAAAATACGGGCCGGCGGTTATTTTTTGAATAACTCAGGAGGAATAAAAGATAGAGACTTGCGGTTTTCATCATCCGCTAGCCAAGATCTGAGACTATGTTTTTATAAGTAAAAACGAGTTTGGAAAAAAACTCAAAGATGACTTTTTCAGGAGATCTGTGGAAAACCAGTTTGGTTCTCCGAAAGCCGACATAGAAATCTATGGATTTGTGTTCATACATATATAGTTCGAAGTGTTCTCTACAAAACTAGATCTAAGGGACATCTTGAAAATTCAATTTCAACCGGTTACCGGCCCGGTCCAGAAAATCTTGACCGGTTACGTCTATGGTCTACGGACAGTTAATACTCTTGCGGAATGCGGAGCTATGGTAGTCCACCTTTGAATGTGCCCGAGGGGGAAAATAAAAACAAGTAAAACTGCAACAGTGGATGAGGAAAAAAGTAATGATTCGTATTGAACGAAAAAGAGTTCACTCACAAATACTTACGACAGAATCACGAGTGTGAGTATGTGAAGTTTACGCTCTTGATTTACGCGGCCGCATTTAAGTCAGGTACTTCTATCGGGCAAATTGCTCCACTCCGTTAAAGCTTTGAGTAATATTTAACATTAACTGCCGATTTCGTCTGAAACAAATCAATGTTTTGAACATTGCATATTGAATCACTCTTTACTCATAGACTGCATTCACTTTTTATTTATTTCTCGCCCAATGTGTGTGTCTGTGCTCGTTACTACCACTCGTCACACAACTTCTTTTGTGATTTATTCATTAAACGAGACATTTCACTTCGCTGAATGCATTCAGAATAAAAAATCTACACTTTTATCGTTAATAACGAAATCAAATCGGTAGCAACTGTTCCCAAGCAACACGCAGGAAAGAAAAAGTAAGTAAATGACGACCAAGTAAATCAAAGTCATGACACATGAGTAGTCATTTTTACCAGTCCCTTATTATTGTTATCAAAAAACTAAAAAAGTATCGAAAGAATGCAGCTTCTTAGTACTTGTCAATTGGCGATACATTTGCTTTCAGCAGATAAATGCAGATACTTTTCATTAATCGACCTGGCCAGGCTAAGAGACACCTTGTTTTGTGTCGAATCCGATGCTGATTCCGAATATATGAGGGTGAATGTGAGGGCGATGAGATGAGTAAGCACTACTGCTAATATTAGAATGAACGAACTTCGAATGAACACAAAGCACTAGAAAATAAAAAATTGTTCAATTTCAAGAACATGGCGACATTTTTGTGCCGAGTGAAAGCATTCGATGAGGAGCGACAGGGGTGTCATACGTCTACTACTGATGTTCTATCACAACCATTTTCTGATAATCAAACACATGTTGAATTACCATTAGGTCATGAACACTTTTATCGTCTTTATGCAGATGGTGTTCAAAAGTACCAATGCTTATACAATGATGTCACTGAACAATATAATTGGGAAATGGATCACCCTTGAAATCATAGATAAAAGACAAACAGATTACTGAAAAACGAGAAAAGTAAATTAGCCAATATTTTTTGATAAAATATGGACTAATCGAACCGGTCATCGTTTACGTCTGATACCATGAAGGTTTCTTACATCGTTACGCTCTTGAGGACGAAGAACCGGCTGAAAACCCCGTTATAGGTTGTCATCCGCATACATTAATGCAAAATTATGGTATTGAATCTGCTGAATGGCTCTTAGGTGAGAACTGTCACTATACTTATTGTGATTTAAATTGTGTGACGATATGCGATACACTTCATGATTATGTTTATGGCAAACCAGTTAAAAGATATGATCATATGATAAGAATGACTACTCATGTGTCATGACTTTGATTTACTTGGTCGTCATTTACTTACTTTTTCTTTCCTGCGTGTTGCTTGGGAACAGTTGCTACCGATTTGATTTCGTTATTAACGATAAAAGTGTAGATTTTTTATTCTGAATGCATTCAGCGAAGTGAAATGTCTCGTTTAATGAATAAATCACAAAAGAAGTTGTGTGACGAGTGGTAGTAACGAGCACAGACACACACATTGGGCGAGAAATAAATAAAAAGTGAATGCAGTCTATGAGTAAAGAGTGATTCAATATGCAATGTTCAAAACATTGATTTGTTTCAGACGAAATCGGCAGTTAATGTTAAATATTACTCAAAGCTTTAACGGAGTGGAGGAATTTGCCCGATAGAAGTTCTATTCGCTTTTTTGGTCACTGAATATCTTTGCAGCAAGTTCCTGTTTGTTTCGTTCTATACAAATGACAGATATAACTTTTCTTTCTGTTGTATGAAATACCGACCTTCTCGATCGAAATGTATGTAAATAGGCGAAATGTTCGTATATAGGGTGTCATTTTCAGTATAAACGGATAATGAAAAAACGCGAAAAGTATCCTGGTCACGCATGAGATTCGAATAACTGATCAATGAATCTTAGGTGTTTTTTGCATAGATAGTCTTGACAATCACTTTAATCTCAGTTTGTATTTTACACATCTACGCCATGTGTTCTAGACAATCACTGAGGGTTGACTTGGCGTCCCCTTTCACTGTGCCATTTACACACTTCTTGTTTTTACAGTGTAACAAAACATTCTTTTCAAGATTTATCAGTTCTTCTCCATTGCTATCGACCGATGCTTTTTTTATATATATAATTTATTCCAAATAATAATACAAGTGAGAACATAACCGAGCTATTGCTCATTATAACATTCTTAATTGGCGACAAAATGTTGAATGATGAACTAAAGATTCCTGAAGAATGAGAACAGAAATAATCAACAAGTGAATGAACAGACATACAAAAGAATTAGAGAAATGAAGAAAAAGCAAGGGTAAATGATAATAAGAGAGAGGGTAGGGAAATGGTGACGTAAATGCTTATAATGACCAAGACACAGTGGGCAATTTTGACTACGCATGTGGAAAATAAAAGTGATACAAAGCCTCTAAACACTATTTTTATAGGTTTTCGTATGCGCTCTTTCCAATGATGTAATTGACAAAGTTCAAAATTACTTTTAGTCGGGTTTTCCAAAGACCGGATCTTTGGAAGACCCTGATAAACATATCTCTGAACTTGTAAGCCACACTATTAGAAAGAACGCATAGAAAAACCTATACAAATAGTGTTTAGAGGCTTTCGTATCACATTTATGGCACATGTCTAACGAAAATTGCTACGGAATGCTGCAAATCTGTCATTTCATTAAATCGAACTATTTTTTGCGCATAAAAACATACAACTGACATATCATTCGATATAGTTCGATACGCTGATTCGAAATATATGATTAGTTTTGTATGAGAGTGTTTCTGGGGTGAGAAAAATGGTTTTTACCTGAAAACTCCAGGATTTTTGGAAAACCTATAACTCAGCTTTGGTAGATATGTGCATTTATGTGCATTCACATTAGATGCAGTAGAGATGTTGATGAACATTTTGAACTAATTTTGAGCTATCTACGGAGGTGGATACCTCATTGCAATCATGACGCCTGTTCCTAGCATGCGGTCATCGGCGAAATTCTATTCTTTTCTCTTCACTTTCAGATGCAAATCGAAACAGCTTTTTACCGGCGTACAGCTGAGAGTATCCTGATTCCAAATACGCCTATTTCAAATATTTGAATTAACATAATTTCTTAAAAAACCGATTTTTTCCTATATATCTCTGATATACACTCTGTTTTTTCCGTATGCATTGTCTTCGAAAATTCGCACTTGGAACAAATGTTTTGCATCATTAAATAGACCATCTATCTCAGTATCTTCAATACTATTTGAATTTTGAAAAGGCGTACTTTCTTTTTTTGCCAAATGTCCGCGTGGTTGCCCACTGTGCGAGATATAGATTTTTCCCGATAGACCTATGAGAAACTTGTCATTTTTTAAGCATACGTATAATACTCTCTAAAACAAAAACTGGTTCTCCTTGAAAATCTCATCTAAAACTTTACGGTTACCAAAGGCGCGAAAAGTAGGTGTCTCAGAAGTGGATCAAAATCTCATTTTCTCACATATTTTTGCCTGAAGGAAAAAGCCGATTTTTTAAGGTTAAAAGTTCTTTGAAATATCAGGCCTTCTAAAGTTAATTCAATTTTGAATAACTGTAAAATAGCAAGTTTTATTCAGCTTTTTTCTTACTTTCGACCCGTCTATAATTCAAATTTCCAAACTAAACGGATAAAAAAATAAGTAACAGAGATCGATCTCATTATTGTAGAAAGTGTATTCGATGTATCGAAGTTTTGTATTCCACTCGATATATCTATTTATTTAGTTTTATTAACAAATAAAACTAAAGGCTGCCATCATTTGAAATCCAATAATGAAGATCAAAAACTTAATAATTATTGTGTAATAATTATAAATATAATAATATAAATAATAATCTACTACGTAAGAAACAAGATGGAATTGTTACACATAAACAGAAAAAAGAAAACTTTAAACAGAGAATTACAGATGATCATGTTAAATCTTAATAGAGCGCTTTTTCCTATCATAATTTTATGAAAATGTAACAGACGAAAATATTTTCGTCTTTCAGTTAAATCAGGAAAATTTAATTTGTTCATGAGTAATGAGCTGCTCGTTTCATAGTCATTACAGATTATTCTGGCTGCCACCTTTTGAACAGAAACTAGTGGGTGTAAATGCATTTTTGCAGTAGTATCATCAACAACAGAACAATAGTCCATGACTGGCATTATACACATTTCAAAGATGAGAAGACGTAGAGAAGATTGTGCACTGTTAAATGTACGGTAAATTGCGCCTAACATCTGTCTACCCCAGAACTTCCAAGGGAAATCCTGAGACTGCAGGTACTGAACTGGATCGTTTATTGTTAATGGAAACAATTTGTTTCCGTTGACAGAGATAGGAGCTAACCCAGTGGTAGAGTGGCCCATCGACACCTGCTAGGGACAGTTTTGTGTGGAGTAACTGATGGGGTAGTCTATCGAATGGTTTTGAGAAATAAAACGCCATCCCTATGACTTTATTTCTTTTTTCAACACGCTTACTTAACTCTGTGGTGACATGGAGGAGTACATCTACGCTGCTAGATTGTGGACGAAAACCGAATTGTACACAAGAGATAAATTTTGATTGCTCTAAGTGGCGTAGAAGTGGTTGTTGGACTAAGATTTCGAAAACTTTACTGATCTTCGATACTAACGAAATCGGGCGATACTTGGAACAGAATGAACGAGAACCTTTTTTGTGAACTGCATTAATCAAAGCTGATTGCCATAACTCAGGATAAATCCCATTTTCTAGCGATTTCTTAAACACAAAATGTAACTGAGGTCCTAGTACATCAGCGCAAAACTGAACAAATTGAGCGGAAACTCCGTCTATCCCCACGGATTTTTCTTTTTTTAATGATTTTATCAGAACTATGACTTCCGCTACCGAAAAATCAAAAGTTGATAAAAATGTTTTTTGATATTGATTTTGATTTAAGGGCAGAGGCAGGAATTTGCTGAAAAACATTCTAAAAAGAACTCAGAGAACATGTCAGTTTTCGCTTGGTCATCTTTGTTATCTCTTTCTGATACAACAGACACTCTTATTTCGATGCTACTTAAAGTAGACGGTTTTGCTTGCAGAACTTCAGATTCGGACAAAATTCACTAGAAACTTGGCAGAGAAGTACAGAAAACAGCATCATAATTCTGGGATGTATGAACAGAAAAAGAATATATACTTGATGACAATGAAAATGTGGTAACTATGAAACGATCGTTAACATTAAATGTATGCTCACTGTATGTACACAAAAATTAAAATTTTCTTTCTCTCTTTCG
>CAJNOQ010007398.1:0-12345 GCA_905250885.1 Didymodactylos carnosus
AATATACTTGAAGATTTGTCAATATTTTACAGTGCGGATGCTTTTATATATATATATATACAGACACTACAAAACAAAAACGGTGATAGAGACAACAACAAGATCTTGATACGGAATTCTCAAGATACATCAGACTTGAAACCGTAGTAAATCTTCATCAAGATCTTGATCAAGTTTTTCCAAGGACATCAAGTGCAGAGGTATCAATAAATCTTGAACTTGTGCAGATTTTCTCTTTCTGCAAGACGTGGGTGCGATGCATTCCTTTTTTTCCCTAACAAAATGTGATAATATGGTACATCATACGATTGCACGCCATATGTATCTGAAAAGTACTTAGCCTACAATGATCATTGTCTATGCAAAATTTTGTTGATGGGTAACTGCGATCCGTGTTTGTTTTAGCCAAATTCCCACTTCTCTCTTGCGGTTAATTGTAATATTTTAAATGATTTATATTCACAAAGGAGTTAGATATGTGGCGAACTTCTCAACTATCATCGTTACAATATACGTCAGACGTCATCGAAACAATTTCGTGATTCGATCTTTAGTGCCAGTCACTCATCCACTTAGTAATCGTCGTCCTAACGCTTAACCTGAGAAAAGACAAAATCATTGTCGGGAGTTTAAACATCACCGCTTTTCTATAAAAAAAAACAAAATTGTATATTCTATGTAAAACAAAATTTATTAAGTAATCTAATGTTTTAAATAAATAACTGGGTCCATACTTTTTCCGGTGAAAGTACTTGACGTTTAACAAAGACTTTAACTTCTTGTTTTTATTAAATAAAGCGCCAGTCTAACGACAGTAATGATTTATTGAAATATTTCATTTAGGTTCTTTAAAGTTTTTTTTGATTAGCATTGTGGTCAAATACATAAGATATGTAATTATTTTTGTTATTGTCATCATCATCACTATGGAATTTTTGCATAATAAAACCTCGTGATAATCGAATTCCATCGATATCTCGCATGCCTACGATGTTTATATGAAAGCTATTGAATGTCTGTTGGAATAATATTCGTCACTGATAATCTAAATAACATAATTGTAAATAGAAAAGTCATTCGTTAGTCAATTTCAGCCTGATACATAAGTTACATTTGCTAAAAACCGATGTTGCTTTCTATTTTTTTTCTTCTTGTGTGTTTTTAAACCATGATGTTCACCAATCAATTCAAGAAATAGTTGTGCTTGATGATCGAAACATATTGTTAAACGATTCATTTTCCAATACAATTATTTCCAATTAATATTTTCATTTATTCTATTCTACTCCACGATCAAACTGATGAGGCACAGTGGGCATCCAGCTGGACATTTAGAAAAAAAAGAAATTGGTCTGTTTTTCAATCTAAGTATAAAAGACTATACTTCACGATATGAACTATATAGTTTCAAAATGATTTTTGTTCTAACTGCTAAGAATCATGAGAAAATATTTAGGCAAAAATTAGCCTGAAAAAACATTAGGGTGAAAAAAACTTCGTTGAACTTTGTCGTAAAGGTTCGTCTATATACAACATATCTATAGTGCATGAAACTTAATGCAACTCTTATCCTAGCACTCACTGTAGGTCTTTCAAAAACTCTTGGTTTTTTAGGTAAAATCTATTTTCTTTAATCTAGAAACACTTTTAAGAAAAAATAAGGTCATATTCGAAATCAGCGTGTCGAGTTGCATCGAAGCATGTACAAAACAATACGCTTTGGAACGAATAATTATTGTAAATTTTTCCCATGAATCAGCTTAACCGATATTTTTGAAAAAATGATTTTTTTCTGAGATGATGAAATCTTGATGACAATCAATTTCACAGTAAAAATGGTCAGTCTAAAGTAAAAGTGATATAAACTATCGATATAAAAACGGGACGGTTTCTATAAATGCCATCTCTACTTGGCGAACGATCTAAAATATACACTTCTCGTTGTTATCATACAGTCGATCGGTCAACAAATACAATAAAATTCGATATTATCGAGTAATTTGTATTTGATGAACAAAAGAATATACCAGATTCCACATTAGATAGAAATAAATTATATAAGGGTAATTATAAGTAGAGCAAATCTTACTATTGAACATCCCTAAGTGTGTGTCTAGAATTTTGATGAAATATATGGTATTGAGAGAGAGTCAAGTGTGCTGATCAACGTTTCAGAGTTAAACACGAAAATTTGACATAAAAGAAATTATTTAATGACGAATGTACTAACACAAATGCTTTTACTGTTCGAAATCGATGTTGATATTTTTCTCAAGAAACAAGATATTAGAATTCACTCCAAATACTCGTCAGTACGTATTAATAATAAGCGATTTTTTGAATCATGGAAAACGGATATTGTTGAACTCAAATTTCTTCAAAAACCGAATGATCAATATTATTTAGATATTGCTTAAACCGTACGATAACTGGAATGGAAAAAAGAAAAAACTGCGCTAATATAGCTAACATCCTCTCTTTTGCTAATTCTAAGAACATCGATATTTGTTTTGACATTTTAATAATTCTGTTTTGATCTCATGTCCAATAAAATTGGTGAACTAACGCTTTATTCAAAACGAAAATTACCCAATGTTCATAGAAAGCGTATAAATCATGGATTCTGTAGTAAACATTTCTCACATCAATTTTATTAGTCTAAAAAAAGTTTTTTAAGAATGTATGCCATGAGAAAACTTTGAATTATTAAAAATAGTCAATCATTGAAGGTCATTCAAATTATCAGAGATTATAGTTATTGCATTGAGGTGAGGTTTTGTTCATTTTTCGTTATATGCGATTGTATTGAAAAAAGAGCAGTTTTATTGAATAACATATTGAATCTTTTCTCTTCTATTTCGTAACATGATTATTATAAGAGTTTCATTTAACATAAACTAAACACACATATATTCCCACTCAACAACTTTCGTCCCTAACAGAGATCACCACATAATCAAAGGAGAACACAATTTATGGGAAAAAAAAGAAAGAGAATAATTACAACACACCAACATATTATGGCAAGTGTATTAGTTTCTTCTTATTTTGTTTTTCTTTTATATTCGCCCTTTTTTTGTTCCTGTGGCTCACGAACATTTATATATATATATATATAAGAAGATGGTTCGTTTGTTGTTACATAAACAAGTTTATTCAATGTGTTCAGTCAATACAACATAATAATGCTACCACTACCACTACGAATACAGAGATGTATTACAACATGAGAGAGTTATTATGTAAAAAATAAAAGATGAATTTGTTTAAATGAATTCAAAGAAAAAGAACAAACGAGCTCTATTATATCATAAAAACGTTATACAAGATTTATGTCACTCTATCTTCTTCGGTCTACATTAAGAAGTCAAAGTCGTCTTTATTACGACATTACAACTTATCAGACAAATCTAAACCTTGAAATTCTCTCAATCAAATACAACTACTATTGAAAATCTTTGACATACGTAAGAGCAAATAAAAAAGGAGATTAATGATTGTTTCGGCGAACAAGTAATATATATATTTTGAGTTCAATTCTGAATCGAAGCCTATTTTTTTCCAATATCAAAATCAGACTGCTTTTAGAAAAAAGAATATTCTAAAAGAGTTATACTGACAAATTTAAAAAAAACTTTTCATCATTAACCATGGTATGGTTGGTTAATTTCACATAAAGAGAAATATTGCATACAATTTTTCACGAATCTACAATAACCAGGTACTAAACACTAACTGATATTCTTTTCGTTTCAAGGCATTCGTTCATCGTTAAATTATGCGTTACCTTATGTACTTTGTTTAAAAAAAGTAGTTTTAATAATTATATCCTCAAAAAGTAGCATATTGAAGTTCATTTTCCTTTTATCTAGATCAATCAAAATGTTATGTGAAAAAAATTAATATTCACGTTTTCGTACAGATAACACCTTACCATGGGGAAATTTTAGTATATAAAACGGCTTATACACCAGTGAAGATCGTGAAATGAACTGTGGTCGCACGCGAAAATCGTAAAATGATGGAAAAAATATTCCACTTGTGACAACACGTGAACTGTTCACGGAACTTTTTGTGTCATATTTTTCACACGTGATCACTACTGACAGTCGTCCAATAGTGTGTGGACACATAAAAAGAAATTTTCGCTTGTGAAATTATAGAAATTTCACACGTGTCCACGCATTTGATGTCTGCATGACCTCAATATCGTGAAACGTTGACAAAATTTGCCCCCTTTGTATTCCAGTAAAGACTAGTTGATTAAGAACAAAATGGATATTTCTTTTTAAAAACTACAGAAGACTTGTAAGCATTTTATTTTAGTGAATAGCAATTTGGAGAATTCGTTCATTCAGAAATGTTTATGAGAAAATGTGCATAGTTCTCTAAGGCAACATTTTGTACTTCAAAAAGTAACTGAAGAAAGAAAGTAACGGCAATGCACTAGCAAACTTGCTTTATTATTTAAGAAGGTGTCTCTAAACTTGTGTAAGCTTCGCTATTGGCAGTGAGAATTGTACAGAGAAGACCATATGCTAATGTTTGATTTCTGAAACATCAAAATAAAATATAATACTCCTGCTGTATTTTACTGCGAATTTACAATTTCTTAGAAAATCTATTTCGCATTTGAAAATAGATTACGTTATAACTTAAAAATTATTTTCATAACGCTGTAGTTTTACTCATGTACATGAAAAGAAAAAAAGTTTTCATATGGAGGAAACAGCAAGCCAACATGAGTCATTGAGATATTTGCGAAATGTCATCATGACGTAGAGATATTTATTTGTCTAAAAAGTTGCTCTGCATCGTTTCGATGGATATGGATTACCACAAAATTTAGTTGTTACTAGTATTCGTAGAATCTTGTCAAAATTCACGTGTATTCTTCACGTTCTAGTAGCAAGTAAGAAAAAGAAAAAGGCACGATTTTTACAGAGTGTTGCCATACAATGACAGCGCAAACATATAATAGTTTAAAGCGTCGAAATAATTTATTTTACTCTGTTTCCCCTTGTATTGTGTTCTTGCACAATCTTTCTCGATTGATGTGTTGCAATTTCGTCATTTCTTTTCGTCATCGCAATCTAAACCACCATAACTCTCGTACTACGCAAAGAAGAAGAGAGAAAAACACACTAATACACTTCGTAATTCTGAGCGACTCCACATAAAAAAACTTATTCGTGTTAATTTTCTATAGGTATCTGCTTTATACATAGATATATTTTTTTTTCTTCTCATTTTTCTCCTCCTTTTAACCTTTTCGATATAGAGAGAGAAAGAGAAGAAAGCAAGAAAAAAAAGACATATATTTCTGAGTTTCCAACATAAATGCAAGATAAAGAAGCAAAAAGAAGAGACATAAACAGACATTATAGATCTACTCTTAAAAAATTTCACAAATCAACATTAATTAGAACGTCGACAATTACAACGATTACGTAAAACTTTCCCCCCTTCCTCTCCTCTCTCTTTCAAACTGCATAAGTATAATACAAGATGGTAACAAATATTTATCATACCACCAATCGATCTCTCAACGGCTTTTGGACTTTGGGTACAAACGGTTTGGCTGTCTCTGGATCTGATGACTGTATAAAAAATAATAATAGGTAAGCATTTTTTTGACACTGCACCGAATAATCTTACAGCAGCTTTATTAGAAACATCTCGAATATTCTACATATTTGACTCACGTTTTTATTCAGGAATAGTAGTTTTTTATTATGCTATTGTAGTTGATATTTCTTTTTGGTTTGATTTCTCTTTCTGCAAACTTTAGGGTAAGTTGGACTACGTTAGAAGAACAAATGGTTCTCCTTGATATGTTAAGTTGAATTAGAGCGAAATCCGATTCTCAGTATAATCGAGAGTATAGCCTAGAAAATAAGTATTGATTCTATGTACACACTAATCATCACATATTAACAGAAGAACGAATATTCCATTAAAGGATTTGACAATTAGTTAACTTTCGGATAAATTAAAAAAAAGTGAAAGTTTCTTATGTTAGTGCGAAAAAATGTGCGTCTAAACGTTAAATAATCATTGAGCTTCTAGAGAAAGTGAGAGAGAGAGAGATGCGATGAAAACGATGTTGTGTTCATGGTCATAAGATTGTATGTCATTTTGCTTATATGTATGATGAGACTGAATACATGGAGAATGTTATTAAAAAAACAATTGTACACAGAAACGGGTAGAGAACTAAATGTCGAGAAGAGAAAGTCGGCCATGATTTCTAATAAGTTACATTTCGATTAAAAGAGAGAACGTACACACAGGGTATGTTGTGTGCGTTGTAGACAATGTGTAAAGAAAAGAAACATGCAACGTGGTGTCTGCAATTGAATTGTTGTTTGAATACAATGAGTAGGGAGAGAAGAATAGATTTTCATAGAAGTTTATTTAGTTCATTTAGCAGAAGAGGGAGAAGTACAATAAACACGAATCTTCATATTGTCTGAGTATGGCTGAATGTTAAAATATCAAATATTATATTGTTAATATTTGATAAGACTTTTTGATTCTTAGAATGACACGCATGCTACACTCATGTATTGTTTATTGTAACTTGTAGATCACGAATCGATGATTTACGAGTCACTTTTGAAATTTATTAGTTGGACACTATTAATTGAGACACGAGTACCACTAACACAAAGTGGAAGTAAACTTGGAAACGATTTTACATGATAGAGATATGTACAGAATGTACTGAAGCTTCAACTATGAGTCGGATAATAGGTCATGCATATCAAACGACGAACAACAAGTCCGATACATAGACTATTCAGCTCAAGGTGAACAACAATCGTGATAAGTTATTTTAGATCAACGAAGTACATCGTAAAAAATAATGTGTAGCTGGAAGGAGCGCCTCAAATTTCCCGCCCTTTCAAAATGCTACACTGAGGAATACTTTCAAAAAATGTTCTTTTGTGGAACCCTTTTAGTACTTTAACTCGCTTCTTCTGAAACTGACCTTTTATCAAAAGTATTCCACTGTAAATCACTTTTCAAAAGTGTTCCTCTGGTGGTCGTTTTAGAAGTGATCTTTCTGAAAAGTGTTCAGCGGAAAAGCGGTTTCTAAAAAGAGCAGTTTTATCCATACTTTTATTTTTAGAGTGCACTATTAGTATCTCAGTTTTGTACTTGATAAACTGGTGATGATCAAAATAACTGGCAGGTTTCTTTTTCAATATTTTTAAAAAATTTATCAGCTTTCTCATTAAACGAATACTTTGTTCTCTCAATATACTAGTTGAATTTATGCGTACTGGGTTTTCCATTTATGCGACTATTGGCATGAAGAAAGAACGATACAACAGAATGTCAATAGTCCCATTTTCATACAATCAGTTTTCGATTAAAACACAATATACACAAATCAATGATAAAGTGATAGTAAGATTATGCAAAAGAAAAAAGAGAAAAAAAAATAAAATTATGCATCTTAGCAGTTAGATCATCGCTTCTTCACTATTGTACTATGTGGAAGATTGTGCAACAGAAATCTTATACAATTACAGTTACAAATTTTTGAGCATCTGTATAAATTAGAATGAAACTTCCTTCGGGTTATCCAGGAAAACATATTTTGAGACTGTTGTAGGGTAAATGACAGCAACATGACTATATCGTTTTAAAAATTATGAAACGCATACGCGCTATGTAAAAACACTTCTTGAGTATAAAATTTCGACATCTAGTGAAAGATATTTCTCAAGAAACCCGTTTGTTAGAGCAATCTTTCTTTTATGATAGCGCTTGTTTCTCAATATATCTGACACAATTAAAAGAAATTGCGTAATGTGTTAATGTAGAAATGTTTCACAATATTTCATCAATATAGTCCTTAGTATAGTCAGTTCGATTGTGAAATTCAAACACTGTTGTATAATTATATAATACGGATCGATATATGAATACTTATCCATACGTTTTTTTACTCATTTTAGTAACCCACCAATGATAACGTCAGATAACGCAATTGCATACACAAAGTTTGATATGGAGAAACTTGAACACTTGTAAATAATAAAAACTTTTCGTCTACTTTTTATTTTTCACAAATTTACGAAACTAAAAAAAATTATATATTACGTTTAGTTTAAACGTCAAAAACTCTACTTAAAAGACAATACAATTTTTCATATAACTGTAATTACATTCGTAGCTCATTCCTTATGAATTCCTCACAAGTTTTACAATCGTCTTCCATCCCCTTATCTGTTAAATATCCACCAAATCTTCGTCGTTCACTTGTTTCATCGTTGTCTACATCATCATCACAATCAACAATACCAAGCGATTCTGGTCCTTTAACACCTGATGTCGGAAACTTAGTTAATCCTTTTGTAACTGCTGCACAAACTATTCAGAATGCGTCTATTGAACCTTTATCGGCACAAAATAGTCCACCACAACAAAATACCGGTGATACAACAACAACAACTCAAGCAGAACAACTTTCACCATCACCGATCCAACCTGTCGTTCGACACGTTGGCGATTATGATCTAACTGAAATCAAGTTTGATGATTTTCGTTGTGCACGTCATCGAGTAACCGGTGAAGAATGCTTATATAAAGAATTTCCACTGGATACATTAAGACAACGTCTTGAACCCTATTATCGTTTAGCAAATATAATGCTCAGAAAACATTCAACGAACACCTATCATTATCAAACACAATCATTGCAAACAGAAACATTTGTACAAACAGATGAAGCAATGTTTGCACATTCTACAACATCACACATCAATAATTTATCGTTAAATCAACGTGGTACAACATCTGATTATGAAATAATTAATCAGTTATCATCAAAATATCATATACATTTTTATCGTGAAATCATCACATTACAATCAACAGCCATTGTTCTATATCCAAAATATTCATCAAATTTGCATACGTATATAACAGAAAAACATCGTCTCAATGAAAATGAGTGTCGACGATTATTCACACAAATAATTAATAGTGTTAAATTGTGTCATCAAGTTGGTCTCATTGTACGAGATTTAAAATTACGAAAAATTATATTTACAAATCAACAACATACACAACTACTATTAACAGGACTTGATGATGCTATTATATTACAAGATACAACGAATGATCTCGTTTCATCTCGTTTTTCATGTCCGGTTTATGCTTGTCCTGAAATTGTTTTAAATCGTCAAATGTATTCGGGGAAAATGGCAGATTCATGGAGTTTAGGTAGGTAGAGAAAGGAGAAGAGTAAAGGCAGAATTGTTCATGATTAAAACAGAAGCTTTTTTTATGAGTCTTTGCGGTAAACTAAAGTTAGTTATTTTTCACAAAAATTGATAAAAATATTGTTAAAACTAGATATTATTTGAGATAATGATGATGAAAGAGAAATTATTTATTTATAGGTATTATCTTATATACGATGTTATTTGGTCGTTATCCGTTTTGTGATAAAACATTAATGGGTTTATTTATTAAAATTGGACGTTGTCGACCAGACATTTCACGTACAATAACATTAAAAGCACGTTCATTGCTGAGATCATTAATTCGTGTTAAACCAGATGAACGTTTATTATCCAATGATATATTAGGACACGTATGGTTTCGCGATATGAATAGCAGTAATAGTATCAATATTGATGAAATAAGTGGTGGAGGTTATAATGATTTAACTAGAACAGCAATCGCAACAAATGAATTAGAAAATGATCTGACAATGAAAGAAGATGCCGTTGTGCCAAATATTAAGTTTGATTAGTTTAATATATGCTTGCTTATTTAATGTTAACATAGGACGTATATATAGATTATGTGTGCACAAAGAATAATCAGAAATTAAGCATATACAATTATTGTTATATCTATTCATTATCTCCCCTATTGTTCTTGTTTTTATTTTGTTCAATTGTTGTTTGTTGCTTTATACATACGCATATTTGTTTTTCTCTTTTTTCTAATGTTCATCTACAGTGTACTTAATATACTACAGCCAAATCACTGGTGGTTTTTCAATTTTGTTTTACTTTTTTTGTGTCACGTGAGAATATTTTCTCTTTATTTTTTCATTTATAAAAGAAAAATAAAAGGTTACTCATTGAATAACCGACTTTTATTTTAAGTATAAGGTAACGTATTACGGCGCAATGGCGATGAAGTGCAGAGATATTAGAACACAACGATATTAAAACGCAACTTCTATTGGTTTGATTACTAACGGGCGAGCGTTGTCGTTATGACCGGAAATATGATGGTGTCGTTGCATCCCAATGCCCGGTAATCCGTTTTACTGTTATCATCTCAAATTATAATGTGAATGTGTCTCCCAGTGAGCGTATTTTATCTAAGTACTTGATTACTTAATAAGTACTTGAAAAATTGGTAAGTATTTTCAAAACTACTTATTACTGTCATGAACTCTTACAAGTACTGCTCCAAGAATATAATAGTTATTACTACGAAGTCTTCAAAAAATAGCAAGTAGCGACGACGACCGCAATTTCGTCATCGGGTAACGCTGAACTTTCATCTTCTGTTTTCAGTGACAAATATTCTCTCGGCATGTGACGAAAGTTTAACCATGTTTGAATAGTGGTTACGAAAGTTAACCCGTTATGTGACCAAAGTTTGTTTTTGGTTGTGACGAAAATGTCTGGTTTTTTAAAACAGGTCGGCGCTTTCGTCACACGTTGCATGAAACGACTGCGATGAAATCAACGTTGTAGTGCAAAATTCATTACTCCAAAGCGTAGTAGTGCAAACTGGAGTAGTCCAAGTTGCAGTAATGCAAGCTGTAGCAGTGCAAACTGGAGTAATAACTTTTTGCTTTTTTCTTTACAAACATTGTATTTTCTTGGCGAAACGCGTAAAAAACGCTTCTGAAGCCTTTTCTAAAGTCAAAATATCAAAATCAAGCATCTATTGCATTTGGGAGTAGCTCGGTCTGGAATAGTCCACATGTAAGCAGTTCTATGTTATTAGTGTGACGAAAGTCCTTTCTGAGTTGTGACGAAACTTCGCGATGGTATGTGACGATAGTTGTAGGTATGTTATACAGTTGGTTACGAAAGCTCGCCACTCTTGTGACCAAAGTGTGGTGTGGTACTCCCCCAAAAATGCCATACACTTTCGTCACGTGTCACGAAAGTGCTATCATCCGTACCGACTTCATAGCCAAAACTTCAGTACATCTTTTCATAAAAACTAAGTTTAGGAATAGTTTTCCAATTTCTAAGAGATCTTTGAAAAACCAACTCATGGCTCAAAAAAGTATAAAATTCAAATAAATTGTTTTCTTCACAGATAGACAGCTCAGAGTAATTTAAAAAAAAATGACAAAAATCAGTAAAATTTTCAAAAATCAATCGCTTTTTAACCTACATTCTTATTTTAAAGTTTGAAAACAAAAT
Organism: Didymodactylos carnosus; assembly: GCA_905250885.1. Classification (NCBI taxonomy): domain Eukaryota; kingdom Metazoa; phylum Rotifera; class Eurotatoria; order Philodinida; family Philodinidae; genus Didymodactylos; species Didymodactylos carnosus. Next base: position 11,424 of record CAJNOQ010007398.1, read on the forward strand.
TTTCAAAATATTAGAAAAAATGAAAGTCGTTCAATAATTTTGAAATACATGTCATTTGACTTAATTTTTGATGCTAATTTCGAGCATGACCTGAGTTTTGCGAAAAAATTGAAATTTGATGATAAAAACAGCGGAACACGAGTAGACTCTCCTGCGTTTTTCACTATATTTAAAAAAGTTATTTTCTCAACAACGAAGTCATATTTTCGAAAAAGGATATAATAGTTTTTTTCTACAAGTAAGATGACTGGAATTAAATATGGGATCTTGATATATCTCTTAAACTCTCGGACTAGATAGGCTTGCAGATGCATTTTTTTGATTCTGCTTGTATCCAACAAATTCTGAAGCCATTTTAAGTTTTAAAAATCTTCAGTTTAATTTGTTATACTCATTTTGGCATGCTGAGTTAGAATATCATAGTTTCGAAATTTGAAAATAGAAGTGAACATAAAACACCGGTTGATTTTAGAAAAGTTTATTGATTTTTGCTTATTTTTTAAAAACCAAAATTTAAAATTTTTCCACCCAAAAATGACTTTTCAAAAGTTTGAAGTGACTTTTTCTAAGTAATTCGATGTCCTCCACTCACTCACTCCAAAGAAAATGAAAAACGATTTTTTGCTGTCTTTTTGAATTTCCAACACCTTACTACTATGGCACGCCTGAAACATAGATAGTCAGTCATGCTGTCCTTATTCAATTAAGAATATCGTTTCTTGTAGCTAATGGTATATTGAATTGTACAGCTAAAGATGAATCTACTGGAAAAAGTACAAATATCACAATTCGTAATGAAAAAGGACGATTATCAAAGTTAGAAATTGAACGAATGATAAGCAATACTGAAGAACGTTGTCTTTGTTAAAAATTCTAAAAATCCAGTGAAAACCTAGTTTGTTCATGTAACACTGAAAAATGC
>CAJNOQ010007399.1:0-12342 GCA_905250885.1 Didymodactylos carnosus
AAATCCAGTCTTTGGAGGCCTAGCGGCCCAAACCATTGTCATATTCGGATTCAGCACATTTTTTTACCTATTACCCACTAGCTTAGAGCTGAAAAGCGAGGTGGCAGTTGGTGACCTTCCCTCGTCAGATGTACAGGTATAATATTTTACAGTATCATAGACAAGAAAGAACGTTTAAAAATATCTGATTAGAAATTCAATAATCTTGTGATTACTACAGGTAAAAATCAACTTTTAACTATTTCAAAAGTTCTGAAAATTATATTGATTGCTGTAGTAGTATAGAATGTAACAAAAAAGTTCATGACAAATATCTATTTTACCCTTTATATACCGAAAAACTAATGAATAATTTTATTTTTTAAATTAAGCTTCCAATTTCATTTTAATAAAATACAGAAGGAACAAATAAAAATGAAGCAAAAACTAGAAATTTTGACTTTTGTGTGTGAGTTACAGAACATCACTGGAAGGAAGCTAAACATAAGTTTTTTTCTTCTCCATTCACAACTATCACTAGCAATAACAAGTTTAAACTGAAAAAAAAGAGAAAAATTTTACAGAAAGTAAACAATCAAAACTTTTATTTTTTTGACCGAAGGTGGAAGAAAACGACGTAGAAAAAGAAATCTTTTATATTTTTCTACACATGTGAAAGCAATATTTTCCTCTTGTTCATTAGTGTTTTATAATAGTTTATACGGCATATCGCTTAAAGAAAAGAATGAATTTTTCTACGACCTCATATAATACTTGAATTATATACTGTAATATGTAAACTGTATATCATCAATAAAATAACATTCTATTTCAAATACTTACTTTTTATGAGTAGAAAATTCAAGGTAATAATTAAATGCTTCTTATAATTTTAGTAATATGCACTGTTAGAATACGATAAAAAATATAATATTAAATTGTTAATATTATAATTAATTCATCGAACTTCGATACGGTAGTAACTTACAAATAAGTATAATCTGTCGAAGTGTTATATTATACAGTTGATTTATGTTAGGAATTTTTTTTTTTTGTCGTTAACGGGTCAATAAAAAAGAAAATTATGATTATTCTAAAGTCACAATCTAGACTATTGCCATACACGTCAACACGTTGTAGACCTAAATTAATAAGATATTCTACGTTTAAAATAAAAGTCAACATGATTTTTCTTCAACGATCATAATACGATAATAATATCTAGCTATCGTTTTTTAATATGCATAATATTCAATGATTGAAAGTGATTAAATACAATTCCATAAAGACCACTTTAGTTGTGAAATGGAGTAAGAGGTGAGTAGAGGAAAAATAAAAATGTCATACTTGAAAAGATGATTGAAAAAAAGGAAAATACGTTCACTCGTAACATTCAATGATGTTTGACGAGACCGGTAAAATGTTTAACACTCAACATACTTTATATGGCTATAAGGCATCTTCTGATATAATAGTGTATATTTTATTCTTAGTCGTATTAACAAAATTCTTAGTACATTGATAGTAGATTCATCTCAAAATATCATTTTGATAAGTAATCAAATTATTATCCACCCTAAAATCAATCACTCTTCTTTTCACTTGAATATTGAAATGATATAACCACTAGTTTTTAAGTGTTTGTACAAAAACATGTTTGTATCGCTACCATCATCATCTTTTCGCCGAGTAACAACCTTATCCTTGGGTTAGATTTTTAAATTTCTGGAAAAAATAGCCAAAAAGTATTGAAATAAATGTCCTCACCCATTGCCTTCCTGGACAAACAATAATAATTTAAATGGAGAAAGAATCAGGTAACTAAACAAAGAAAAGATGATAGTGACAATACAAACATTAGAAATGAGCACTTCAATCGGTGTTTATATCGGCCTAATATTCAAGTAAAAAGAAAAAGAATTTTAAAAATGTCTAAAGATATTATTTAAAGCTCTAATGAACAACATCTTTCGATATGATTTCAAATATGATAGTCGAGGCTATTTAAAATAATCTTAGGAAAGTGCTTTGAAAGAATTATTGTTGAGAGGATTGAAAAAATGGTGTAAGAACAAGGGTGTATATATCTAGACGAACAATCAGGATTTACGGCGCGGCGTAGATTACAGAGCAGAATTCTAGAAGATTTAACGTTAACGATAGCTGCATGCAACAGATCAGCTCTTGCAATTTTTGTGGATTTCAAAACTGCATTCGATAAAATGTGGTACCCGGCGCTTTTGAAAACGTTAGAAGAATTAGATATGCCGTTAGAGCTTACGCGTTGGATTTATGATTGGCTTCAAAATAGATCGATAAGTGTAAGGCACGGTGACGCTGAATCATGACTATTTCAAATTTTTGTAGGTGTACCCCAAGGAAGCGTATTAGCTGCTCTTTTATTTAGACTGCATATACATTTTTTACCGTCATATTTTGCTCTTGGCGAACGCTTTTTCATTTATATGCAGATAATTTAACAATAATTTTAAAGGGCGCATTAGAAAAAGATTATCAGAAATATAAAATACTTAGAAGTTCAAGCTATGGTAGTTTAGAATTGGTAGTCTATAGAAATGGTAGTCTAGAAAATTTCGCCGCCAGTAAACGTAGATAAAACAAAAGCAATATTCGTTCATAATGCAGTCGATACTGTTAGACCAAAAATTGAATATAAAACTCTTCTATTGAATATGTAACATCTTTCAAAGGTTTAGGCGTAGAGTTAGGAACTAAATTAGGATGGAGTAAACACATTGACTGTCGTTTGAAAATGGCTAGAAGCTCATATTGCGTAGTAAGAAAATTTTTTCATAACGTACGTAAAAATGAAATAGAAATAAGACGAAAACTTTTCTACACATTCTGTCTACCTCATTTTATATTTTTTTTTACGTGGTTCTATTATACTTAAATTGTGCACTGTCAGAACGTTTCAAAGCATATTTATTGTTGGTGACTTTAACGTTCATTCTTATGAGTGGTGTCCCACCAAACCATCTACTACTGAGGGAAACAAACTTCGTGCGTACTTGAAGCAACTTGGATTACCTCAATTAGTGAAGGGGACAATTAGACCTATTTTACAAACATGTCTTGATTTATTTATAACGGATAACAGTAGCATAGTACGCAAAGTTTGTTCTTGACCCACTATGCGAGCAATGTGATTATGTGCCAATATTCCTGTCCAAAAAAATTCATTTTTCTAATAATCCTCAATATAATCTACGGTCTAATAACGTTATAATTATTCCATTAACTCACCGAGATACTATGTAGGGAACATTTCGAATTTGTATATCGTTGCGTGTTAAACTATATCAAAACGTTTCAACATAAAATCATAGAATTATTTCTGAAAACATCTGCCACCAACATTTTAACATTTATTTTATTATTTTTTTAGTCTTTTGTTTGTTTCCTTTTCTTATTATTCACTTTGATGGATTTTCTTTTTTTAACTATATGAAAATCGTATCTATATCTATATAATGGTTTCTCCGATTTAGTGCAGATATGGTGAAATACTTTATTTAATAAATAGTTTATACCAACAAAAAGAAATATGTAATTAAAAATAAAGAAATATCCGTGTGCTTTGAGATAATTGCTATCTACTCTTTGTTTTACGTTTTACTATCTCTCTATTGTTTCCTGTTTTTCTGTCCTAAAGCAATTTATATCGGCGTTACTTTCTTAAACTGCTTTAGTTTGTGTAATCTTAAAAATTAAACCGCATAGAAAAATTAATTGAATTTTGCTTCTAGTTTATCTTTGTCTCGGTAAATTAGGCTCTTCAATCTTCAATCTTTTTACCGCTGTTACTCATATATAAAGGTGTAAATTTTTATAAAGTGTATGTAACTTTTTTACGAATAGCTAGAGTTTGAACTTTTATTTATTTATTTATTTATTTTTGTTATCACTTGATGTGCAAAATTAATGCATAGCTTATTTTGTTAACCCTTTGGGAACAAATAAAATTAATTGATGTTAAAAAAGAAAAGAAAAATAATCTTGTTGAATGTGACAATCATAGAAACAGGAGTCTTACGGGAAAAGTCCGTAAAAGAGTAGAAATTCAATTAACACATTATGATGAATTTAAATAGTTATAGTAAATCAGTCAAGTCATTTTCTCCTAAGCACTTCACCTTTATCTTTCTCGTTTACTCATGTTTACTCATATTTTTTTACTCATATCAGTGCCAAGAGTCTAGTTTGAGCGGAAAAACTGTATTCTTGATGATACAGTTTTCTAGAAACCATCCTCAAAAGGCTTAGCAACAGCCGTGGGTAACCTATTCTGAATCAGCACCGTCGAATACATATGTGTCCCGTGTCTCCCATGCGTTCGTTTTTATGGCTCTTTTTTTCTGTTTTTCGTGAATCACATCAAATAAATATAAACATTATTGGTAGGTGCTTTTTTTACGATTTGTAGAACGAATAATTGTCCAAGTGTGATATAAACTATTGCTCCATTTGAATATTGGAATGTAATACTGAGGGATCATCCAAAAGTTATTTAATACTAGACATTGTTGATGTAGCGTGATGTTCTTCTTTCTGCTGAAATTTTGGTTTTATAGTCGCAACAGCAAGGCACCCATCATAGGATCTAGAATGGACTATGCCCACTCCCCTCTCCCGTTCCTTAGAAAAAATATTTCATACTATTTTTGATACAAAATTTTTTCAAGCTTGAAAAATCATAAACCACCAGATGATGATAGAAAGAGTCAATTATTTTTATATATAGTGTTTATGTAAGAAATCCTTCATTTACTTAATTTATTCCATTACATTTTTATTTTTTATTTTTATTACTTTTTGTGATAAAAAGACTGTAATTGAGTAACTTGTTCGAGAACGTGATTGTGTATCTTTTTTATATGATTAGGTTGTTATAAGTTTAATAAATGATTGCTCCTTTCCAGTCTAGAAAAATCATGGCTACGTCACTGATTCGCAATAGTACCGTAAAGAGCTATGGGAAGCAAGACAAATGCATCGGTTAGATTCATAACTTTTATTTCACTTCATTAAATAATGGTTCATTGACTGATATTAATTGCAAACGATAAAAAGAACAATATTTCAATATTTAGTTTTTCAATTTTTGCTTCAAATTAGGTTTTAACAATTGATATAATTCAGTTTTGCTTGATTTTACTGCTTGAATCTTTCAATTTTCTGTTCAAAAGAGCTTTGCATCGATGAAAAAAAGGTAAACAAGTTCAATGTGCATTGTACAAATACTTTTCAAACATTTGTTAACAAGATGTTTTCGGCAGACATATGTTTGTCTATATAAAATGTACAAGTTATTCTGAAAAAGTATTGGTGCACAAGTATTGATGTGCCATCATTTGTAATAAAAATACTGACAATCAACATAGAGTACATGATTGATGTAATTGATGAGGGTATTTTGGTTTTCTTTTTAACAGATTTACGTATTCTTAGTATCAAAGAACATGACGAAGGTGAAGCAAATATTTTGTTCAAGTCTTTAACGTGATTTTGAGTGAAGAAGAATTATATATTTGAGATTATAAATAAATACGAATACACATTATACTAGTACTGAAAATGATCCGCTTGTAAACCCATTATTAGCCAGTTTCAGTTTTAAACTTTATGCCTCAATTTTATAAATAGCTTTAAAGATATAATCTATACATGAGTAATACACCTTTTAGCTGAAAAATGAACTTTAACTATCAATTTTGATGATGTCATTCAAATAAGACAACTTCGATAACTTATCTTATCGAAGTTATAAATTCGATAAACATGCGAACGTCAATACGATTTACAAATACGATAAAACTAACAATAATGTTAGAGAAGTGTGATAAATTCCTAATTCTACATACACAGCATTCAAATGTCTATTCTACAAAACATTTGTTTGAAACTCGTACTTATTTTCAAACTTTCCTATGTACAAAATAAAACAGTAGAAAATAAATTATCATAGGTCTATTGTACAAAACAGTTTAAAAAGAAATGGTAAAAACAAAAATCATACGACTAGATGGTCACTTTTCAACAATTGCTCGGTTTCTTCTCCATTGGAATTATCAAAATGTTCAGATTGTATATTTTTATTATCAACATACTGTTTTGTTTGCTGATCAACTGATGTCCTCAAATAGGCTAATTTGGCTAATCCTCGTAGATGATCGAATTCAGCAGCACCGGTTTGTCTTACAAGATCAGTTAGATAAGACGTTGGATTTTCCAGTAAACTATATGGTGAATCAAATTCAACTAGTTCACCCGCGTTCATTACCTATAAATAAGTAAAAATCCTTTAAAAAATGATGTCAAATTAAGTTTCATTAATCGAGACATAGCGAAATCAGCTAAAAATAAAGACATATTTGAGAGGATCCATGTGTGGTCTTTCAGAACGGAGTGTCTACTTGGCTCGGGGAGTGTCATGAAATCCAGATTTTTAAAATCCGGATATTTTTAAGTCCGGGAAGACTTTTTATCCGAAAATTCTACTCGCTTGTGCAGCTCCACCCGGATGTAATTTCATCCGGATTTAAAGTCCATAAAATTTCCAAATGAATTTTCTCCGACCAAATCCGGTAAAAAATATGCTATATGAGTTTTTCACTTGTTATAAAAAGTAATGCAAGTCCGATCGTTAATCAGTTGTATATTAGTCTTAGATCGTGCATCAAGTAAGTCTAGTATGACTTAATGGGGTAAGTCTACAATAGGAAAAATGACTCAAATTTCTGATAATATTTAGTAATAACGCTAAACACACTTACAAACCCAACACCGTTAAATTTTATTGTAATGCAATCGAAGTTGCACTAAATTCCAGTTTTAAGTAGCTATAGGAGTCGATCGACATTACAGAATGATACTCTAGTGTGTGCGGACATGCCTTATGAATGAAACCAACTCCAAATGTACTTTAATAATGAAACTACTAGTATTACTATTATACTCTATGACATGCGGACTTGCATTGCTTTTTATTATAAGTGACAAACTCATCTAGAATTTTTTTCTCGGACTTGAGGGGTTTTTTAAGAAGCTACCGGAGTTGATCGAGGAAATTCATCCAGAAATAAGTCATCTGAATTCCAACATGTCCAGCAAATGATTCATCCGGACATGTTGGATTCTGGATGAATAGTTTTCGGATGAATTAAAAAAAGGATTTTAATAATACGGATTTCATGACACTTCCTCTACTTGGCTGACTTCTAAGATGTTTTCCAGAATTTTTTTTCAAAATCTCGTGATCTAGAAAAAATATTCTTTATAATAGCTGAAAAGTGTATTTTACCACTTGTCTTCTCACATTTCAAAGACAGTTATAGATAGAAAACCGTAAATTAGTTTGCGATCATCATTTGATATCATGTACTGAAAATTTTTATCAAAATCGGATGTAAAGTAAAAAAAGTTTTCTCACTGTAAAGAGTTCCGCTCAATTCATTAGAAAAGTAAGTAGGATGAATGTTAGGTATTGTATAACAAATATATTAAAATTATTCTTCTCCTTTAAATGGATGGTATTGAATGAAACATAGAAAAAAGACTTTGAAACTTTATACCATAATTCTATCATTATCGACTACTGTTCTTAGTCGATGAGCAATTGTTAGCACTGTACAATGTTTAAACTTTTCTCTAATGCTATTTTGAATGAATTCATCAGTCCTATAAGATGAAGAGAAAGTGATAATTCATTGTAAATAAATATTATGTCTGTGGAACACATACGCATTATCAACATTAGCCGTTGCTTCGTCTATAACCAATATTTTGCTCTTTTTTAAAATTGCACGTGCCAAACAGATTAGCTGTTTTTGTCCTACACTGAAAGGCGATACATGGCATGTGCTCATTAGAGGTCATTTAGTAGATCATTACTAATCTAATAGTGTTAAGTATGCATACCTTAAATTTGAACCACTTTCACTAACAAGAGATTTTAAACTATTCGACATATTTTTTTCGACGAATGATTTTAACTGAACCTTAAAAACAAATCACATGAACAAAAAATCTATATATATAAAAAACAAATGTTATACACACTTCTTCTAATGCTTTCCAAATTTCTATATCTGAATAATCACCGAATGGATCTAAATTATATCTCACTGTGCCCGTAAATAAAACAGGATCTTGTGGTATAATAGAGATTCGTCGTCGTAAATCATATAATCCCAACTGAAATATATCAACGTTATCAATATAAATTTGACCAGTTGGTTCAGCCATTCGAAATAATGTTTGAATAAATGAACTTTTTCCAGCACCTAAAATAAACTAAAATGTCTATTTTACTGAAGATAAATGTTTTCCAAAGGTCAGAAAAATGTTCGAACAAAAGGCATCGGGAAACTGTTCCGCAACCTTTTCGAATTTAGAAAAACTGTCGCCCAATAAGAAAGTTTATCTTTTTTTATTCGTTTTACTCCGAACTTTATAATGTTAGGACAGGGTGCTGTTGCGGGAAAAAAAATTTTTTTCTTTCTGTTTTAGAACGGTCGAAATGAGTGCTTTTATAACGTCCTATTTTACCACCGAGTTTTCATCACTGTCGATCGCAGTCGAAAAAAAATTCTACTCTTAGAGGGAAGTTGCTAGAAACTATATATTTTACATGGAAAAGAAAGCTTATTGAGTCCTCTACCAAACGAAATTATTTGGAATAGAACACTGCTGCTCTGTGAGACATTGGGACAAAAAGTTGCTTCCGCGTTGTAAACACCAAATTGAGTTTTTAATCAAAGGGTCTTCTGTTCAGTCTCTTGTTCTCAAGGCCAATTTTTTTAATATCATACGAAAGCCTTCGTTGTAATGAACAACTTCATATATGTGGTGTTCGAAAACATCAAAAGTGAGTAATGAAAACGGTCAAACAAATATATTTGGATACAAAAATTGTGACCGAAGTTGCGAAAAAGTTTTCCGATGCCGTTTGTTCAACGAACATTTTTCTGGCCTTCGAAAAACATTTCCGATCAAACGCTTTTATATATTTTTGTATTAGACACTTTGCTCTTTCTAACAAAAAAAGGATAAAATCTCTACGATATTCCATTGCAATGCTATATCAAAATCAAAATTAATGCAAAACTTTTGCACCACCCGTTACCTGTTCTTCCAACAATGCCAATTTTTTCACCAGAATATATTGTCAATGTTAAATTCTTCAATACAAATGGACTATCATTTGAATAACGAAAAGATACATTTTTAAAATTAATTTCACCACATGATGGCCAATTTGCATTTGGTCGATAGTTGGTATGCGATGGTGACTCTTGTTCAAGATGACAATATTCTAATACTCTTTCAACAGCTGTCATTTGAGACTCAACTTCTACACTTTGACGAATCATCCACTGGATTGATCCCAATATATTGAGAGAGTAACTAACTGACAGAGCTATTTCAGCAGCGTCAAGTTCTAAAATATACAACAATATACATTTTTGAACTAATACATATTAAAAGTGTGAATTCGATAACTGAATGTAACTAATTAATCAACGATGTTGATAATAATTACGTTTATCTATGACAATAATGAAGAAAAAGTTCGAAGAAAATTTCATTGATAATTTTTTACTTACGTTTATTAAAAAGCATGCCTAATATAATCACGAGTATTATAAATGCGAGAGTAAACCAGTCAAAACGTATGGCTGCCCATCGAGCTGCGGTTATAATTAGATAATTGACTCGTGTATTGACGTTGACATGTTCAAGAAATTCATTGATACATATTTGTTCTAAAACAGATTATTAATGGAGCACATGTACATGTAGACTGAATGAATGATGAATGATAGTTATAGCACTATATCATCTATTTTGTTTCAAAGTGATCAACCTACCAGCATTATAACTTCGGATTACTTTCAAGCCTTGAATTGTTGATGTCAAATGAGAATAAACAGGACTACGAGCTAAAAATTAAAAATCAGTGATGGTAAACAATTTTTTCTCTCTAGCTTACTTATGCCTTCTAACCGTTTTAAGTCCCGTGAACATGGCACGTATATGGATCTTACATAAAACATTCCAATAAGAGCAAAGAAAACTGGAATGAATGAGTAAATATTCACAAAACCGATAAGAACAATCGTTCCCAATACTTGAAACAACCACTAAACAGAAATATATCAGTTAAAGTGGTAAGTAAAGTATAATTTCAAATTACAAAAATGATTCACTCACAATCAAAGCAATATTAAGAAGCATTAATGAACGCTCTAGTGATCTTACCTGTAAAAAGTCGAAAAGATTTAACGGTAGTAGTTCGTCCATTATGGCGATATCCTTTGTAAATCGATTTAATATTCTGCCTTAATGAAAAAGCAAAGAAATCTATATTTACGAAGATTATAAAATACGACAAAGTGAAATTCTCGAGCAAAAACTTTCCCATGTGTTGCTTTTTTTTCTTAAGAAATTTACAGTTTATTATTTGTAAGGTGCACACAATGCAAAATTAAAGAAAAATTTCATTTTTGAACTTATTATAGAGCATTTCCAGCTGATTAACAAAATGTATTTTTTAATTTTTTAAAAAAATTTTTGAGGGTGGAAACGTGAAACTACTTGAAGGGCCTAAAAAGTCGAAAAATCCTTTTTAAATTCAAAAAAGCTCGATATCTGAATCCTAGATAACTATACAAATTCACTAACACAAAACTAATGTTAATATGTGAGCACATCAAATTACGTATATGACGGACTTAGGTTTTTCGAATGCTTTCCGCTAGAGTTACAAATTTTTTAATTTTGATGAAAACTCATAATGAAATTTACAAAAAAATTCATGATATTTCACTATGAGTGGGAAAATTCTACGTTTCATTTATATCTATTGGAATTGATTCATACAAATCACACTATTACAAAGAAATCCAAAATAAGTCGACGTCTATTGTTATTTTATTGTTAACTAGCGCTGATTAAGAGAAATTCAACACCATCAATTTATCTTCAGGAATTTTCTAATAAAGAAGTTCACATACCAATAAACAACATACACTAAATAAGCATTACAATTAGCTATATATGTCATTTATTCAGAATTGGATTTTGTAGAAGAGCAGAATTCTAACTTCAGAAGTCGAATTTTATATACACTTTTTTTTACTGCAGATCAGTTGACGTTGAAACAAAGAAACGTGAATAGCACAAGTGATCCGATCTTATGTTGTTGGACTCATTAACTCTATTGAAATTTTCCGATAGAGTATCAGGAGTCAGCGAAGAATTTGAAATCGGAGGAAACAAACCATCTGACTATTTCCAAGTATTTTTCGATAACGAACTCATGCAGAAAATTGTTGAAGAAACCAACAATTATCAACAACAAAATGCTGCTTCAAATGTCAGAAAAACTGCAGCTTGGTACAATACGACTGTGGAAGAATTGTACGTCTTTTTCACCACCCAGGTGATTGAATCGTACTATCCGATCGTACAAGATCGTATACGAATCGTACGAAATCATATACGCTTATGTACGATCTACATACGAATCGTGGTACCGGATTTGTCGTCTGGCTCGTACTGTACGATTTCATACGAAGTTGTATGATCGTATATGATCTTGTACGATCATATTATACGATCCAGAGGACAAATCAGATACCACGATTCATATATGATTTTCATACGATTTGGTACGATTTTGTCTGATTCAGATACGATCTTAGTACGATTCCCCTCGATCTGGGCACTACAACTTTGATGGGATTGAATCAAAAGATCATAAGGACAGGTATCTTTCTATTCTGCGATATATCCATTTTGCTGACAATAACACAGAGAAGAAGGCAAGCTCCGAAAGATACAACCAATCGTGGAATATTTGAGAAATAAATTCGCAAGAGCAGTAGTTACATGGGAGAACTTGTGCATTGATGAGAGCCTGATACTATGGAAAGGCCGACTCAGTTTCAAACAATACATTCCGTCGAAGAGACACCGTTTTGGTGTGAAGCTCTTCATGTTATGTGACTGTGATACAAAATTCGTTCTGAACTTCATCGTTTATACCGGAGCAGAAACAGAAATCGACAATCGCCCTGAGGTTGGGATACCGAGTTCAGTAGTATAACACTGATGAAAAATTATCTGAAGAAAAATCATACTCTCTTCGTCGATAATTGGTTTTCCAGTCCTACACTATTCGAAAGATTACTGGAACAGAAAACAAAAGTTTGATATAAACTTTATTTATTTAGAAGAAATGTTGAAAAAATCAGTAGAAATTATGAGAAGAAGGAGGCGAACCCATTACATCTTAACATAAATTGACTGAGGACAGAGGACAGCACTAGAATACAT
>CAJNOQ010007400.1:0-12341 GCA_905250885.1 Didymodactylos carnosus
CCAGATCTTCGAAGGGCTATGCGGAAGCCGCATGGTCGTATTCGTAATCAGCATGGTCGATAACCTATAACCCACTAGATTCCGAGCAAAAAGCGTTTAATCACTTCGTGGGGTTCCCTCGTCAGTAAGAATTCGCTTACATTTGTCTAAGATCTTAGTAAAATTTGAGTAAGTTTTTCACTAGGGCAGTTGAGTCACACTCTCGCTTGGATATTTCTACCGTATTACATTTGTTCCTTTTAATAAGCTTTTATTCTTACACGTGTTTGTGAAAGAAGGAATATTTTTGGACGTCGGTCTTCGTCATACAAATTGCTTTTGCACAGGCGCGTTTCATTAGAAGAAAAATTACCATCGGATTTCACACGTTTATTAAGTTACTTACACGAAATTAAGATAACTTACAATTTCATGCTGACAATTTATCGAATGCATATATTTCATTATGCTTCGTAAAAATCGAAGAAAATAAATCCTCGACTTTTCTAAGCTACTGGGAGAAACCAGTTATGTCCCACTCAGGAAATTAGGTGATGATCAGCAGTAATCATCATCATTATAATCATTAGTTATACTCGAGACATGTGATCGAGAAGTATCAGATATACTGATGAAAAATTTTTTATCATATATATTGTCCAGTAGCGATCTTTATACTTTAATCTCTCACATTGTTCAAAGTTAAGAAGATCAAAGGTACGGAAGTTTGGGTGTAATTTTTAAAAGGAATGTTCTGCTCCTTCCATCTCCATTTTGTTGGATCGATTGATGCTAAGATTTCTCCATGCAACTTCGTGACGTAGATATGGATGGTCGCCGGATGGGTCGCTGGAACAATGGCGAACTGAAAACCATGATGATTACGTGCGTGTTGGCAAGCTAAGCGTCCAAGTTTAATGGCAATACCTTTTCCGCTCGCGCACGTACTAGTGGCAGCCATGTGAATATGCAAAATCGTTTTCATACTAAACTCATGTTTCTGTTTGAATTGTTCTAGAAACTGGTGTTCTAAATCTGATAATAAGTCGATTATCGTGCTTTCACCACGTTGAATTTGTTCTTGTTCACGTACGTATTGATCACTACATGTGAGACAAGCGATTATCTTCTTTGTCTGTTTATCAATAGCCACCAACGACAACTGTTCATGAACAATTTTGTTGACTAATGGTAGTGCAAAACGATGAAGAAATTCTTCTTTTGTATAACCTTTATAAATTGTAATCGGGTTGTATTTAACAAACGACTCAGCTATTAGATTGGCACATTCATTCGTTTGATAGTCTTGAAGGAATTCATAAGTGTACGATGAATCCTCATCGATTATATGTGCCATGACACCAGCACAATAACAATGAATATGAAAAAAGTGATTGACACACTCTCACTATTGATGAAAAATAATTTGTTTTTTTGCTTTCTTTCTCTTTTTTGCTTTATTCCATCCCCAATTCATATGTTGTTCTAAAGATAAGCATGTACCGACATATGCCATTTATTTAAAACTTTTGTGTTTTTATTGTATTTTTTGATCTTCAATCTACACTGGAAGGTAAGGGCCTATTCTTTTTCTTCTTCTTATTTAAACGAAAGAAATCAGCAATTGTACACTATCTCTACCCACTGGAAGAGAAACAAGTCCCATTATTATCGGCGATAGAGAAAAATAAGAGCTATACATAATATAATAATGACAGAAAGATTTAGTAAAACAAAAAAACAAGATAACAGACGAAGAGTATGTTTATACACGTGTAGTAAATAAAATATGTATATACATACATACTCACACATGCGATTATTGCAGATTATACTTTTTATTTCCATATTGTCGGTATGTCCCATACCAACAGAAAAGAAAAAGAAAAACATTTTTCATTCTCACACAACTTTTGTAAACAATAATAATATTTCTGTTACCATTCGAGCTTTTCAATGCATTAATACCTGTTGAATATATGTTTGATCTGTGGCACGTAAACGATTGACTAGAATGATAATATACGAACATAAATGGAGCCCTACCTCTCGTAGAAGAGCTTCAGTGGCTTTTTTGTCATCGAGTTTATCTTTTTGTATTGCTGGATCAGTGCCAGCAGTGTCTATGAAAATGATGCCTTCACCACATTTTCTTGGTACTGCAATAGATATGCCCTCCGTATGTATTAAATTACCACTAGGCAGCTGAATGTTACAAAGTTGATTAAGTAGGTATGTCTTGCCACGATTGTACGAACCGAGAACAGCAACTACTACACCACGGTTATTTTCAGATGTTGGCATTGTTGGTGTAACATCCGTAGTATTCTCACCAAGTAAAATTTCCCAACCATTTGTGCTTAATGCAGTAAGACTATTCATACGAATAATAACATCATGTGGTGCGGGAGTTGAAGGTTTTCCAATCATATTCCATAATAGTTTGCCACCAACACAAAACATACCACCGAGAACAATGGGCAGTGCCAGCATACTACATGTGAGAATAAAGTAACATTGAAGATCGAAATAGTGTGCATGCATGATAAAAAAATACTGGAAGCCATAAAAGGTTTACTTACTTAACTGAAAGCCAGACACTTTGAAAATAAATTTCTGTTCGGTAAAGTTCAGTTCAAAAATTTAGTTCTCGTTATAAAAGATGTAGAATTTCTCGGTATATCGAGTAGTATGGTTGTTCTTTGTTCTCGCTTTGTAAAATGCAAACCACCACAAAGACATCCTCAATTAATAAAGTGGTACATTATTTTGAAGATTTTCTCAAAATCTTGATAAAAAATTATTGTTTTTATATCAAACATAACAATGTGTGTTTTGGTATTAGACCAAGCCTTGGAATGAATCTCGGAAATATTTACTAAAAACTTATTAAAAAAGAATAGTTTTTCAAATATTTCCCCAAAACCATTCTTTGTATATATGAATCCACTGCAACTTTTTTGTACAATTGATAAAAAAAAATACAGGTATCCTTTCTCTCGTTTTTTCATCATTTGATAATATGGGAGTCAAGCAAAGTTGAGTCCGTCGTTTTCGTTTACTGACTGATTTCGATGGCATACGTGTTCAAAAAAGTTTCTATGGATTGACACTCAACAACTGGATGCAAAGCAGAAGAAGAGAAACTCTTGAAGTCATTGGATGGAAAGGGAAAAAAGGACAATGAATGGGTTTGTTCCCTTCGAAGCGCATTTCTTCACTCAAATCGTCTACGCCTACTGCAAAGACATGCATCGAAGTAACTAGGCAATAATAACAATAAAACTTGGGTGTCCTTTTTCGCTTATTTCTTCATCGGTTGCCAACGCATTTCTGTGTTGGTCTCTCTAGCTCTTTAGCATGACAACACTTTCAAAATAAAAGAAATGGAGTTCTTAAGTGACAATAAAAAACACAGAAAACAAAGACAAATGGACAAAAGAAGAAAAATGCTATATGAACAGAGAAACCCGTCTTCTTCTGCTTAGTATCCATTCTGCCAAAATTTGCAATCGACGACTACACACAACATCGACAAGAAGAAACTGACAATAGCAAGCAGCTCTATTCGGTAAGGGAAGATCAAGAAATTGTCTACCTCTTCCACGACGCTGTCTGTATATGACGTCACGAATCATAGGATGGAGGTTCGAAGCCACCAGTGCCGTAAAAAAGCAAGAAGATCGACATTTGATTTTCGTGGCCTAAATGGAGGTTTTTTCACATGCTCTGAGCATTGATAGACTTCATTCATCCAGGACGACTTAGCCGACTGTCGTATTCCGTCGGAAAAATCGACGAATTTCGCTGAATTCTATCATGTCCGACAAAGTCCAACAATCGGAAAGCGTCTAAATGATATCGAATTCCGATAAAATTCCTACAGTCGGAATCCTGAGCTGAGGAAATTGCCGAATTTTGCAGGATCTGATAAGGTCCGATGGGGTACTGTTCATCGTGCACTACTCCCGATCGTGGAACTGGTTTTATATACTTCCTTGGTTACCAAACTATATAGATTTTTTCAAAAACTATTTAGTATCTTTAACGTTCAGTTTCGAATACATTTTTTGAGAACAGCATATTCATCGCCGACTTTCTGCATCTGTTAAGTTGATGTGAAATATCAACGATAATGGCTATTGATTTAGGAAAACTTATGAATATATTAAGAGAATTAGTTTTGTTGTTTCTAACAAGTAAACTATTCATTTTCAAGATGATGCTTGCTGGATGTCTTTTAGCAGGTTTTCAAATAACTTTACTGATTTCGATTAGTCTCCAGCTATAAAATCTGCCGATTCGACTTCGTAGGATTCCAATGTAATGAACAGTGAACGGAAGATCTTTTGTCTGTAAAAATAAATTTTTTCCGAGGAATTATGTTTTGAC
Source organism: Didymodactylos carnosus (assembly GCA_905250885.1). Classification (NCBI taxonomy): domain Eukaryota; kingdom Metazoa; phylum Rotifera; class Eurotatoria; order Philodinida; family Philodinidae; genus Didymodactylos; species Didymodactylos carnosus. The sequence continues at coordinate 4,372 of CAJNOQ010007400.1, forward strand.
ACCGAAACAATTCTGTTAAACTGAGAATCGACTTCGAGTAACCAGCACATTCAACTGACTTAGATGTTCACGGCCGTTGTTTCCAAACCATAAAGTTTTACTCTGTCTCATCTAAACTAAGCGCTGTAAATAACTAAGAGAGGGTTCGCGAGGCCTTAGAGAAAATCCATAATATGGTCAGAGGCTTTCACTATTTTCTTGCGTTTCTCAATTTTGAAGCAAATCTCAAAAATTTTAAATATAAAATCTTTTTTGAGCCATTACAGATGCAGAGTAAACGTTTCTCTACAAAATAAGACGTCCGCGAGCTCTTTACAACGTTTTTCTTACGGTTTTACATGCGTTCAGCAACAAGCATTGTGTTTGAGGCCAGTCTCCTTCTGATTTTTACTCTAGTTTTAATCCATTGACCAAATGCAATAATTTACATATAATTGAATAGAGCATCGTAAGTTACATCTAGCGGCATGTATTTTTATCTTCATCGATATGTACTAAAAGTACATATCGTTTGTTTTTCATCGTGCCGTGTCCTTGAGAAATTTCATGTTTTCTAAATAAGGAGCTCAAAAACCGGAATTCTGCCAGTGTTTTCAAGTCTGATCTTTGTCACTGCGTCTAGTAAAGTTTGCTCGAATCAGGTTATGATCCGCACAAGCGATATTTCTGGCAGATATAAGCTCCTAGAACTGAAAATGTTTTCCCCGTGCACATTCATAGTAAAAAATTTCGTGCAAGCCAATTTTGAAAGAATAAAAAATGGATAGTAAAAACGAGATATCAGGCATGAGTTTTAGAACATGGTATCAAAATTTTACGGAAAAAAGCTCGCTAGGTCTGAAAAAAGCGATGGTTGTTTCCGCGCGGCTCAGATGTAAAAGAGATTCGAGATACTAGTAAAATATGCAGATTTTCAAGAGCTAAAAAATAGCACATTTGGTTTGTTGATAGTTGGTACGTTTGCATCTTGGGAAAGGGAAAAGTGAAAAAAACCTGTTTCAAAATGCACCTCATTCGTGTCTCTCAATCTTCCCCTCGGGATTTTTCAGTATGACATTTTATAGTGAAGCTTCTTATACGATTTTGTAGAGAATTGAACGAGGAATCTTTTGGAAAAAAAATTATGTCTCAGGGATGAAGAATGACAAAATATGGAATTTTCATTTTTCATATGCTACACTAAAACTTCGATAGCAGGTCAAACAAATATAGTACCACGCTCAAACTTTGTCAAAAATTGCCTGATACTTAACTCTACCTAGCAACAAAATTTGAGTCTTCAAGACCGAGTGTATTAATAAGAAAAAAATTTAACGTCGAAAAAGCTTCGAATACGTTATTGACCATTTTAGTCTTAAAATTGATTTTTCTCATTTTTATTATGTCTTTTTGTAAAAATAAGATAATATTTTTGATCCGCGGACAGAGCAAAATCGAATGGCAGATTATACGAATATAGAAAAAGAGAAAACAATCAGTCTTGGACTCCCCCTATAAAAAGTTCAGAAACAATTTTGAAAAACCTTTCTGTTTTGTTCTTTGAAAAGATAGAGCCGATTTTTGCATTTCACTACAACCACCGTTAAACGAACTTTAAAAGTACATATCGTTTGTTTTTCATCGTGCCTTGTCCTTGAAAAATTTCATGTTTTCTAAATGAGGAGCGCAAAAACCGGAATTCCGCCAGTGTTCTCAATTGTATTCATCAGGACTAAAGTATTATGCAACAAAAATATCGTATTCGGAATTTCATTTCATGTCGGTAAATGCTCAAACTGTTTAAAGATGTATTTTTTGAGAAACGATCATACTTTCAAACCAAAAATTATATATAGTCAGATGCCCAATAAAAATTCTCTATCGAACCTGCTATTCAGCTTTTTGATACTTCACATTTTTAAATCCGGCAGGTCCTTTCGTGTATAAATACCACCGCTCTGTTTAGGCCTTGGTACATTTGTCTGATAATGAACTAGACTGTTCGAAATCGTGTAAACGAAGATGAAAGTAAGTATTAAAAATACACTATATGTATAACTTTTAATACTTTCTTTTTTATTAGAGCATAGAGAATTTTGTTACCAATAACAGAAGACATTTACCTGTGGCAGGTGAGGTTGTTGGTGCAGTGGTGATACCTGAAAAATGATAAAAGCTTCATTCCGCATCCATCCTGATAATGCGACACGCGATAAATGACTATGATAAATTAAAAGAATCGAGAACTGCTGACTTGCTGAAGTGGTGGTAATGTTTGTCGTTGTTTATTAATTCAAGCAAGCAAATTTAGTTATCAGATAGCAGCTGTATATCAAAGTTTTGTAAAATCTCTCTCTGTCTTCCGAAGGAGACTATTCTGCCTCTCAGTCGAGGCAGCTTTCTTACATTTTTCTGATAATGAACGAGACTGTTCGAAGCCGTAAAAACGAAGATGAAAGTAAGTATTAAAAATATATTATATATATAATTTTTAATATTTACTTTTTATTAGAGCATACAGAAGCATTAGAGAATTAGATGCTTTCGCCGCGCTGCATGAAATATGATGAAAATAAGGTGGTATATGCAGAATTTCTCGGTGAATCCGACAGCGGATTCCTTGTAATTCTATCTTGACTTCTGCTCTGACGTCGACACATGTTTACCTCATTTTTGGTTCTCTGACTGGCGCTTTTTTCTTAGTCAACGAGAGAGAGAACCAAAATTTAGGGCAAAAATCACGTCGATTGTGTTGACGTCAGAGAAAAAGTCAAAAATACAATTACAAGGAACCCGCTGTCTGATTTACCGAGAAATTCTGCATATACCACCTTATTTTCATCAAATTTGGTGCAGCGCGGTCAAAGTACCGAATTCTCTAATGATTTGTAAAGTCCATTGAATTCTTTACTCCATCTATTGGATTCGGACTGGACTGCTTTCTAGAGTAGAATAAACTGGACTTAAAAAACTGTTTTTCATGGACTCAGACTAGACTGGACTGGACTAGACTATTTTAGTCCATGGACTGGATTCAAAAATTTGAGTCCATACGGATCTCTGATACCTACCATCATTACATCCGCTTTTGGGACGAATACCGAGACGTGCATCAAATGAAGTAGTTTTTCATGATGAATCCAATGGCGAAAACTGCAGGTTCAATCTCACTAGGGAAAAACGTTATGTGCAAATTACTCTCCTAGCGGACGGAAATGAGCATTTTCCGCGGTTTTCAAGCGGGTTTCGCCTAACTTGTAAACGATGCCGAACTCACATTCCCTAACGTAGAACCTTCAGTCAACTCTCAAATTAAAGCTCTCGTCGAGTTCTATCCAAATCGTCAAAGAAGATTGAGGTATCCTCTCAGGATCTTGATATAAAGATTTCGAAAAACCTGGATTTCTACAGTCTCTAGTGACCTAAAATTTCTTTCAGCATATTTCTAACCACATCATTAGATAGCCCTTTCAATTCTGCACAAAATCACCAACGTTTACCAACTTTCTACGATATTCTGTTAGAAAATATCATAGAAAATACGATACAGATCAAAAACTCAGCAGCAAATCGAAAATTTTCTACGAATTATTATTCGTAAAGTTAAAAGATTTGTAATTCGTCGTCGTAGAAAGTTGGTGAACCTCTGATTTTGTGCAGAATTGAAAGGGCTATCTAATGATGTGGTTAGAAATATGCTGAAAGAAATTTTAGGTCACTAGAGACTCTAGAAATCCAGGTTTTTCGAAATCTCTATATCAAGATCCTGAGAGGGCACCTCAATCTTCTTTGACGATTTGGATAGAACTCGACGAGAGCTTTAATATGAGAGTTGACTGAAGGTTCTACATTAGGGAATGTGACTTCGGCATCGTTTACAAGTTAGGCGAAACCCGCTTGAAAACAAGAAATCCATATGATACCTATTAGGTATCGTATGGATTAAGCTTTTTACATTTACTCTTATAATAATCAATTACATTTTCTTATATAATTATGATTATTCTAGCTTGAATCAACTTTTTCTCGGATTAGTATGTTTTTATAATTTTATGGGATCATAAAAATACTATTTTTCTAAGTCAAAAATGATTTAAAACAGAAATAGTTTTTCGTATTTTGGGCGAAAGCGGAAATTTACTAAAATTTGGCGGAACTTCTAGCTGCGGTCAAATTGCAATTCTGAAGATCAACCACAACTCTCTACAATCCGTTTGGCGATTTCCACCACAGATAATCCGAATAAAAATAGGAAAATTAATGAAAAAGCTATGACAAGCATTTTTTGACAAGCATTTTTTTATCAACAACACAAAATGCCAATGGATTGTTCATTGGAATTTTCCAATCATTTCCAATTATTCAGAAATTCATACAGAAATTCGCCATTAACTGGTCATTAACGATCAGTTAACAGACCGTTTTTAGGCCGTTTTTTAGTACTTTCTGCTAGAGTGATTTTAGAACGATTGTTGAATGTTTTATGACAGATAGAGTACTTCGGGGTAATTAGAGACATTCTTGGAAATTTTCGTTGTTTTTTGGCTATTTCTTGGCCATTTTTGATCGGAAAAGCCTGTTGTCATATTGGTTCCGCCCTACATGGGATATTAATTTAAATATATTTTACTGACTAAATTAAACTTAAGATTAATCATGATAACTAGAGACGGACAATTTTTATAACATGTTCTGTTTATGGCTTACATAAGCACCTGCTCTATCGAATACAAAAAGAATCATCTGAAAACTGCGTAAAGTATGCAAGATAACACCCGATCTGTCTATCATCGTCTTCAACAGAAAGTTTTTCCGATGAAAAACCGTCAAGAAATAGCAAAAAAACAACGGAAATTTCCAAGACTCTAATTACCACGAAGTACTCTATGTGTCATGAAACAGTCACAAATCATTCTAAAATTACTCTAAGAGTCTTGCCGCAGGCTGTGGCCCAACGAACGACAATCGAGAAAAATTTTTGCTGACGAAACTATTTCTCGGGTGTCAAATGAGGTACTGAATGTAATATTTTTTCCAGAGTAACGGAAAAATTTTGTGAAAAATTGTTTTGAGTTTTTTAATAATTTTAAATTTGATTTCCGTTTCTTCCGAAACCCTGGGACTACTCTATTCTTCGTTCTCAGATCTTCTGAAATCACGAAAACATAGGTTATCGAACACTCTGAATCTTGTGACAATGTTAATTTTTAGAAGAAAGTGCGAGAACGGAGTGAAAACCTGTACTCGGTGATATAATCCATTTTGAGCTATTTTCATCAAAAATTAAAAAAATTATAACTCAATCAAAATTCTATTCTTTTGAAAAGCAAATATAGTTTTGTAGCGCTTGAAAAGCTAGTTCAAAGGATGTATCGAGTGATTATTTTCAAAGAACTGTTGATTTGTAAATAAAAGTATAAATCGCTGAACTATCAGTAATCAGGTTAATTAAGATTGATTAATGATAATCTATATCCCAGCATATCTTTTTCTGGAATGTCTTCGATGCGATCATCATCATGCCCCCTCCCACCCTTAACCCTTTGAGGACGGAATTTTTTTTAATGGAAAAAGCATTTTTCAACCGTTTTATTTTATTTTAACTCAAAGTGGCTACATAAAAATCTTATGATAATCAAAAAAACAATCTTTTTCATCTTTTAAACAAAATGGCAATTTGCAGGTAAAGCACTCGATGTTAGATCGAAAATCCGCTTCTTTGGTGCAACAATAAGCACATCTTTTTCCTTTTACAGGCAAATGCATTTCATTGCCAAAATTAAGAACAGTTTTTGTTGGTGCTAGTTTAGACTTGTTTTCAGAAGGAGGTCTTCCACGACTTATTCGTTCACTGCCGAAGCAGAGACACTTCGCCACTGAAACCATGTAGTTTAAGTATGTTAACTTATCTCGAGTTAATTGATTATAACAAATGAATGAGTTGGAAATAGATACATTAAGAAAATAAATAAACATTCGCATCCAGTTCCTTTTAGACTTGCGATCGAGAGTGTACACGATATTCTTTGGTTGAGTCGGTCAACTCCATGTACAAACTGATTGTAATCTTTTACTGCTTTCGGATAATCAATTGTAATACGTTGATCAGTTTTCAAACAACGGGAAACCGAAACAACTTCGTTGTCTTTATGATAATTTGAAGCCAAAAAAACGTGTTTGGTGTCCATCCATATGAAGACAAAGCTGTTCGGTATAATCATTGACTTGCAATCTCCTCGTTCCATTTTATTCTTCTTGGAAAAATCCGACTGAATACATGCCCGATCTGATCTAATAGTTCCACAGGCTTTTATGTTCTGTAGCTTTAGCTTTTCTAACAATCTGAGAGAAGTGAAAAAGTTATCGAAATATAGATGTTTCCCTTGGAAATTGTGACCAGAGATAAGATCGAAAACAACACGTTCGCCCAAAGGTGTTGCTTTTTCACTGATTTCCTCTTTTTCTAAATAGATTTGATAATTGAATAAATGATTGAATCACATAAGCACCAAACTTTATAACCTCTTTTTATTGGTTTTAGGGGCAAATATTGCTTGAGACTTGATCTTTCGTTGAATTTTATCATACTTTCGTCGATTGTACCATAGCGGCCAAAGTTATAATTTTTCTGGAAATTCCTGCGTAGAATATCAGTAAAATTCTGAACTTTGTAAATTTTACTGTAGCTTTTAGAATCTCGTTTTGGTTCGAATGAACTATCAGCCAAATGTAAATTATAAAAAATTTGAGAAAACGATCTCTTAACAAGATCGAAGAGATAAATGTATTGTGGAATACCATACCCTTACTCCAATAAAGTTTTATATTCGGCAGGTCATTGATACCCATTAGAATAATCAATCCGAGAAACGATTCAATCTATTTTTTGCTCACATCCTTCCAGTTACTGGTTTTTCTCTGACTATTACTTCGTTTCTTTCCTTTTCCATAAATGTTTGTTCGATCAGCAATCAAATTTAAAATTTCTTCAGTAAAAAAGGTTCTAAAGACTGCAACTGGAGTTAGCTCTTTGAGAGAGATTGAGATAAAGCCGCCATCCGTGATATGACTTTCATTCATTGAATTCAGCTCCTCTGTACACATATCTGAATCTTCATCAGAAACTTCAAGCTCATCTAAGTTATCGACTGGCTCATCATAATCGAAATCACTCTCGCTGATGTCATCACTGGCATATTTAGATCACATGGTTCGATGCCCACGTTCAAATAAAGTCAAGGTCATAAATATCATGCCCTGCACTAGATCAGGTTTTTTTTCTCTTTCACTAACTGATACTATCATTTCACTGCACAATTTGGTAGATTTATTTGTTTGCTGTATTCATTTCACTCTTCATTTTTTCCTCTTGTGCTTTGCTTTGTTGTTCTATTTTTATCCTCGTTATTCATTTTTTGTCCTATTAAGTGTATTATACTATTTTCCAAATCATTTAATCGTAATTTAATGGCGTGGATCACACCTACGTTAATGTCAATTTCTAACTCATTGACTCTTTCTCGCTTTACACTTTCTTTTGAATTTTTAATTAACGTTTAAATTAAATATGTCTTCTTTTACAGATGTCACATCTTGCCTCTGAAACGTTCGTTTTTGTCCTTTGTTGTAATTTAGAAGAGAAAAATATGCCATTCTCTTTACCTTACATTCAATTAAACTATCTTTTATGATAGAAATTGACAGTAAGATGCAAAAGTAACTGGTATAAAGCGCTTAATAGTAAGAAATTTGAAGTGAAAGAAGAATGGTAAGCAGAATCGTGTTTTACATATTAATATCAACGAATGTTTGTTTAAGTTTTATTGTGTCCTTATCAACTATCGTTACTGTATTTTATAATCGTCGTTATAATGAAGTATTATTACTTTTATCATTGAATGTATATTTGTCAATAATATTTTCTTCGGCTATACTTGGTGATATGAGTATATCAAGTTTATTGAAAAATGATCAAATATCTCGTTGGTGTT
>CAJNOQ010007401.1:0-12340 GCA_905250885.1 Didymodactylos carnosus
AAAGTTCGGATAATTCATTTTGTAACACGATTTTGGATGTGTCGATTCCAATTAATGATCGAAAAAATATTGAGATGCTGTTCAGTGCCCACCCCCACCCCTTGGCCATTGATTCTTATAAGCCAAGTCACTAAACTGTTACAGAGTTCAACTGATATTTATTTTCGGTATTTGTAATAACCTGATGGAAAAGCGTGTCTACCATACGATTGATAGTTATTGCGAGTATTATAGACTAGTGTAACAAATAAAATCCAGACTACTTGTCAGAAAATGACATATTACTATTGTGCCGCTATGATCAAACTTTCAAAAAAACTGTCATCTTCATTGGGGCAAGTAAAAATTAGATTATCTTTTCCGCGGGAACTCTGCGTTGATGGAAATCTGTATATGATAACAATCTTGGTACAGTTTCTGTTCTACTTCGATTATGTTGATAAGTGTACACGTAGTTCATGCTTGCCGACTCTCCCACATTGTTTTTCCATTCGGTGAGAAAGAGAATTTGGCGATGTTGTCGTGGAATGGAATCGTTTGAGGTGATAGAATTACGCGAGTTGTCAACTCGTCGAGCTTTCTGAAAAGGAAAAGAAAAGAAAAGTAAAGGTGATAAGGAACGGTCAGACAGAAAGGACCCATTGGGTTTACCTCCATTTCAATCCTAATATTTAAATACTGAGATGACGATGAGTTTTCGGCTATTAGAATAACACATTTCAAAGCAAAAATTATACACTAGTCTAATAAGCCAAATGTCATATTCCAACCCCAATACAGATCAATTATTCACCACCCCGAACCTACAAAAGGTCTGTGTTTATTATGGAAATGATAGTTTTAAGACTAATTATACTTTCAGCAACCAACGGTGTTATTTCTTTTATGGTGTTCAACTATGAACAAGTAAGGAAACGTTCAACGAACATCTTCTATATGGACAGGAAGAAGCTAAGCGAAAAGGCGACACAGACTTGATCGAAAGTGAGTGTCGAATACCGAACGTTCTTTACGTCGAGCTCATAACATGACTCAAATAATCGGTTTAACTGCGCATGTTTTGGCAATTAATAGCGGAAACGTTATATGTTCTCTATCAGTGTGGCTTGGGGTTTCAGAAGGCTAAAATGACAATGCGATGGTTTCATTTCAGTATTCGACACGATTAATCTATCGAAATGTAACGGAAATGATCATGCGACTCAGTCGTTATATCATCGTCAGGCGAACATGACAAAAACTACTGGTAGAGGCATAGACGGCACGGTCGATAATATTTCGATTCAACTTTTTAATCGCGAAAGTATTTCTCACGTACGATGCACGTAATGCGAAGTTTCCACACCATTTTATTTTTACACAAACACACATAGTTGGATAGTCCAGAAGCCAAGGATCACGAATATGTTCTTTCGCGATTTTTCTATTTTTGTTTGGAAGTTTTTAAGAAAGAGAGCGTTCGATTATTGCTTTGTTTCGTTCTACTTATTTCAAGATTTTTCTTTAGTTATTTTGTTGGTGGGTTTTTGAGAGAGAGAAAATAAGAATGAATATTAAAAATATTAATTAATAATTTATTTTATCAATACTATATGCCCCGTTTCTCAGTTACATGAAAAACGAGTTGTAATCAGAAGTAAATTTAAAACTACATTCATTTTTGTCACTTTTCAACTTAGAAGTAACATCTCTTATCTCCTTCTTCTCACTCTCTCACATTTATAGAGAGAGAATTCTTCTAATTAATCCTTAGATTCAAACCACTTCTTCTTCTCTCACATTCAGAGAAGGAGGAGCTCAATTCTACATTACATCTTCTTAAATCGATTCTCATTCAAGCTAAATAATTTCTCTTATATACAAAATATAATTTAGTATTTTCGTTCTAACTGTGCTTCTTATACTGCAATAATTTCAATTATTACTGTTCTCCATTAACTGAAGAAAAACAGACTTTCGTTATTGTTAAAATTATTTGTATTAGTAATTCGTTGGTAATAAATTGTTGATTTGTAGGGATTCTGAACTGGGACTGTTTTGTGAGTTGGAATATATAGGGCACTAGACAACGCACTCACAGGGGGGGGGGGACATCTTGTAAACCTATCTCGTCCTTGGGGTTTAAAGATAGAGTCTTCGTTCTTATGCCATTGGAAGCGTCTTGACACGGAGAATAAAAGTACGTTCTCTGTTTTTCAAATTTCTTTTCGTTGCTGAGACAAGTGGACTCTACTGGGAAAAATCGAAATTCTAACCTTAATTTGCAGCTTTGTCCATCAGAACTTAACTTTCACGCAACGAAAATATCATATTCGGAATCAGCGTCAAAAATCGAGTCGAATGATGTACTTTTTTTATCTGATCCAATTACTAATGTTTTTGAATTTCGCGTCGAAGAATTACCGAGATTTTCATCAAAAAATGAAAATCAACGAAAAATTTTGAAATATATATCATTGGACTCGATTTTGACGCTGATTCCGAATATGATACTTTCATTGCGTGAAAGTTAAATTCGGATGGAGAAAACTGCGAATTAGGGTCAAAATCTCGATTTTTCTCAGTAGAGTCCACTTTTCTCAGCAACGAAAAAAATTTGAAAAACAGAGAACGTACTTTTATTCTCCGTGTCAAGACGCTCCCAATGGCATAAGAACGAAGGCTTTATCTTCTAACCCTAAGGACAAGATAGGTTTGCAAGATGACACCCTCGCAGTTTGAGACCCTTTTATAAAAAATTTCGCCCAAAATCGGAGTGTTGGGTTGAAATCGTAAAAGGTAGTGTTCTGTATTCAGTTTTTCCCGTTGATTCCGAATATCCATTCGTGGGCCTTCCGAAGTTCTCGAGGATTGAGATATTGCATTTTGTTTTGAAAAGTTGTGCTTTTTCAAAAAAAGAGCACCTCACAAGAGTTTGAAATTTTCTCCATGAAGAAGTCGGCTAGAGAGGTTTAAAGGGACATATTCGTGGTCCTTGACTGCCGGACTATTCAGCTGTGTGTGTTTGAATTAAAAATAAAATGGTGGGGAAACTTCGAATTTCGTGCACCTTACAATACCATAAGATCCAAAGATAATTTACATTGAAAGATAATCTTTCACTTACGACAATTTTTTGAACTTGTCCTTGTTCTATATTTAATCCATTGCAGATGACGAAGTTTGCGCTGCGGTTATTGTCTTTAGTTAAATATTTTCCTGTTGCTTCGAGATTGATATTCGTATTCACCGATGTTCTTCCATACCATTTATCGGAATCTTTTTCTATGCTAAATTCATCAGTTTGTGTGACATTATTAGTAAGATATTCCAGTGAAAACAAATGAGCGTGCAGGAAACCAGCGATGCATCGCAGAATCGTTCTCCCGCAGAAATAATATTATTTTTATGGAAATATATTTCAAGGAAAATCTTTTCTTTTCTCCGTGTGTTTCCCAACTATTGATTGACTCCTCATAGACGATATATGAACACCGAATCAAACACGACAAAGAAAATTAAAAACAGAACAAGATGATGAATAGAGATAAAAAAATATCTGCCTGAATAATTGAGTTAAACAGAAACAAAAGAATACAAAAGGTTTTAACTCTATTCAATCAAATTCGTATACGTGATAAAACGCAACTAAGGTGCATGTACTCTGCAATGGTAGGTAGATGTCTTACACACAATTCAAGTTTCAATTGGAGATAATCCTTAACTTTCATCAAATGCTGGATTATCATGTGTTTTGGGCTGTTTATAATGACGACGTGGTTTTGATGTTCTTATTTCTGTTACTGTATTATCAGGTACAGATGTTTCGTGATGTTTATAACGACCACTCCTTGGTGTTGATGTTCTTGTTTCTGTTACTGTATCATCAGGTACAGATGTTTCGTGATGTTTATAACGACCACTCCTTGGTGTTGATGTTCTTGTTTCTGTTACTGTATCATCAGGTACAGATGTTTCGTGATGTTTATAATGACCACTCCCTGGTGTTGATGTTCTTGTTCCTGTTACTGTATCATCAGGTACAGATGTTTCGTGATGTTTATAATGACCACTCCCTGGTGTTGATCTTTGTGTTTCTGTTACTGTATCATCCGGTGGAGGTGTATTATCGTCGTTTTTGGGATCAACTAGTGCAGTTATAACAGCAGTACTTTCTTCAAGCTTATCGTCATTATTTAATGCTTCCAATTCTTTTCGTGATAAATGTTGTACAACACCACAACCAACAGCATCACCAAATACATTAATTGCTGTACGAAATCGATCTAATAGCCAGTCGACAGCAAATATTAGTTTTACATCATCACTAGGTAAACCTAAAGCATTTAAAACAATAACCATTGTGACAAGACCAGCTTGTGGGATACTGGCAGCTCCGACAGATGCCAGCGTTGCTGTTAAACTAAACAAAAAAAAGAAATCGCATTAATCTCCAATGAAGAACAAGTCAATGTTCAGGACAACATCCCAGGGCATCTATAGAGACCAAATTGGACAAACGGTATAGAATTACGGTTAGGTCGAACAAGATCTAGGATACCAGAATTCCTGATATTCTTTCATCATTTAGATTAAAAACCTAACGTACTGCTAAGATGTCGCGTTTAAGCAGTTTTGGCTCTCGAATCATTTCATTTATTGTATACGACTGATGGATGCACGTAACGATATGGGATAATGCAAAGGAAAAGTATGATTCCGAACTCCAGTCTTCAAGTTGAAATATATTTGACTTCCGTACCTTGTTATTATTACTTTAGCAGCATTAAGTGGCACGTTGTTCAGTTGTGCAATATAAATAGCAGCAACTGCTTCATATAAAGCTGTGCCATCCATCTATATGATTAAAAAGAAAGCAACGATAACGGGTGTAGTTTAGTTACCAGACTAAAATTACGTTAACGGTAGCCCCGATAGGCAAAACAAATCTGGATACTCTTTGATCAATATGATTTTTTTCTTCGACACAACGATATGTAACAGGAAGCGTGGCAGAACTAAAGAGAATAACAGCAAGAACACAAGTAAGCTACTGCGAACATTACAGAGATCCAAGAGATCGTGTCAGTACATCTCTACTAATGCCTTCAAATGTACTGAAACAACGACAACTCAACACAGAAGATAAAACGATATCAAACAAACGGTTGATTTCGTTTTATTTAATCTTTATCGCCGGTGCTACGGTCACATCAACTACTGGTTCGGAGAAAAGTTAACCAACACCCTCATGTTCATGCAAAGAATAATTAAAAATTTGATGGATGTTGTCTAGCACTCACCAAGTGAAAAATAATAAGGCTCATGAAATTCTCTCTTGTACCTTAACAAGAACGTAACAAGCAGAAGGGTGTTGTATGACTTCTTTTACCTCGATCCAGTACCAAATGCTGTTAATAATGCTTGACTCATATTTAATGTGTATCGAAATATATTACGTCTGGTTATAATAAGCATTATCAATGGTAAAACAATAAAACCGTGTACCACTAAACCAGTGAGCACTGTAGCCATGTAAAGCCCCAATGAGCCGGCAAATGCAGCCAAATCTGGCATCTCAAGTAATTTGGCAACAATTAAGAAAAATATACCAATTGGACTGTATCTGAAGATATATAAAGAGCAGTATCAAAATAGTTTTATTTAGTTTTCACTTGCACACCTACAGCATTGCTAATCGTATCAATTGCATAACAACTTCCAATAAAGCCTCGAAAAATCTTTTTAATACATCTGCCTTTTCTTTCAAACGACTAATGATAATACCAAAAAATATGCAGAATATTAATAAACCTAGTACATTTATGTTATCTTTTTTTGTCGGTTGAACACTATAGACTTTTCTTGTTACATTTGCACTATCGATTGTCTCATTTACTTTCGTGTCTGTCGCTGACTATAAAAAGAATAACAATTTGTCGTTAAGAGAGCCTTACGAGCCCATCGAGAAATGTAGTGGAATGGTCAAAATTAACCTGTATTTTTTTCATAATTTTTGGATTCTATGATCAAAAGTGGGGTTATCAAAAAATCTTTAATCCTTTCGAACTTAATTTGACTGAGTAATAGAATTTACAAAATGAGCACTATCGAGGATTTCTGAAAAAGCTTGATAAAACTGAAGAGGATATCTCGTTTAGTTTTGATACATAATTCAGGTTTCCTAAAAACACCTGAGTTTTCCGAAATTTTCCATTTTTTAAAACACCATTAATTTTGAACCAGAAAACGGTTTCTAGCAGCATTTTCTTATCGTACATTTTGTAGAGCATCTGTTCCTCTACAAAATGCAATAGATAATTTGAAAGTAAAGTTTCGAAACATGGCGAAATGTGAAAATGAGATGGGCTAATTACTACTACTTTTCCAGGTTTTTCCAGTATTTTTGAAATTTCTAAGCCTAGATCTAAGTTAATATGGAAAATAAGGTGATATTCGGAATCAGCGTGAAAAACTGCATCTGATCACATACACTTCAAGCATTTTGGAGACCTTCAGTCTGTTGGTAAAAAATGCGAAAAATTTAAATAAAAAAAGCGAAGAAATTTAAAATTCTCCAAAATGCTTGAAATACACATCAGCAGATGCAACTTTTCGCGCTGATTCCAGATACCACCTTGTTTTTCATTTTAACTTAGATTTGGACTAAGAAAGGTGGAAAATAATGGAAAAACCGTCGTAGTCAGGCCATCTTGTTTCCCAAATAACGCCATGTTCCAAAACTTTTATTTTCAAATTGATCAGTCCATCTTGTAGAGGATCAGTCGCTCCACAAAATGCGGGATAAGAGAATCCTGCTAGGAACCTTTTTCTGGTTCAAAATTAACTTTTGACGAAAATTAGCTGCGTTTCGTAAAATAGAAAATTTGAGAAAACCCAATTGTTTTCTAGGAAAACTCAATAGTGGAACAAAAATAAATGAGCCATTATCTTTAGTTTCTATCGGGCTTTTGAATGAGATTTTGCTCGAACAGAGAAGATCGAATTTGACTGAGCTACACGCAAAATGCTGGCGATACCTACTTTTTTGAAAATCCTTGACACCCTTTACTTTGAAAATTCATATCGCAGTCAAATTAAGTTCGGGCGGTCTACAAATTTTTTCATAACCCCAGTTTTAATCATAGAATCGAATGGGATCAGGGTTTTCGATTGTTCTTAGGGATGAGAGGGGCTAAAAACTTTGCTTCGCAGAAAGTGGCTGACGAAAAAAAAGTCTTCGAAATTTTCTGGCAGAAAGTTGCTGGTGGAAAAACATCAAAAATTTTAGCAGAAAGTCCAAAAGACTTTTTAGGGAGGGGCCAGCACCCCCTGCCCCCCCCCCCTTGTCGGGAATCCTAAACAGGATCATAAAAAGTGGGGGGCAATTTTGCCTATTCCACTGATCTCTGAAGCGATGCTCGATTGAGTCGCGAAGTCTTTCTTAATATTTAAACAGAAAAAAATGAGAATTGATTGTTAAACTTGCCGAACGAAATGTTGCTTCAACTATATTGTCTGGAAAAAGATTCCTGAAACAAAGACAATGTTTCTAATCTTCTGTAAGAAGCGTAATCGTTACCATCTATACCACAACAACGAGACAAAGTCGCAACTGGAGTTTCTGTGTAGCATGTATTTTTACAGTAAGTTTGAGGGGTACTCAATCTCTCTTCTGGAATTGCGAAAATTCTGCCGCGTATAAACTAAACCTTAGAGATACTCGATATTAGATAGACTGTATAAGCAGTTTTTTAGAAAATCCTTTTCGAACGAACCTGTTTTCGTTACGGAATAGAAAATCTAATACTGTATTACATACTCGATCTGTCCGCTGCTTGGTTTTATAGTTTTTACCTGAACAAATCTAAGATAGTATCAGCTATTCGACCTTCGGCTGCTTTTGCTTTTGAATCAATCGTAGGCGCTGCGCCCCTTGATCCCGGGCGTATTGTTAATACAAGTATAATACCAATAATGGCAGCAATTATTGTTGTTGCGAAATAATAGACTATTGCTCGTACACCACTTAAAGAAAAAAAGCATTTGTCAGAAACGTTATTTGTATTAGCTAGTTTCAGTCTACAGCAGTTGCCTTAACAACGAGCAAATGACTGTAGGGTTTATCTTCAGAATTCTAATGGAGACTGTAAATGATTCTCATTACATTTTCCCGGCTGTTTGTGCATCCAGTTGCGCCAATGCTGAAATAATTGATGATACAATTAATGGTAAAATTAACATTTTTAACACATTTATGAATAGTTGACCGGGAAAATCAATATATGTTATATCTTCCGGTGTAATACGACAGCCATTTATTCGTTCGTCTGTAGATAGACAGCAAAAGAGGCACATACTATAGAGAAGAGTACCTCCTATCTAAACATTACCTGTTTCACACTTTATTTCTCTCAATGCAATACCAATTCCTATAGCCAATACAACAGATACAATCGTCAATATTAATAATAATTGTTCTTTCAAATTATCTTTTGAACATGAACATTGACATTTTGGTAATCGGAATTTTGGCATCCTGCTGATAATATAATGATATAATCTTAGAACAAAGACAGTAAAAAAAAACGATGTAGAGGTTCATCAATATGTTGACTTGATAAGACAGCTGCTAGACGAATGTATTTGGAAGAAGTCAATCTCAACCTTCAGCTTTAAACAAAACAAGACGTTTTGGTCGCTCATATGTCTGGTCAAATTTTGTAGATGACTTGAACAACATCTGATTTTATTTGATATCGATATAAGAATTACTTAACAGATGCGAGAATTTTTGTCGTCGAGAGAAAACAAGACTGATTTTTTTCGCAATGAAAATCAGGCAATTAAATGAGAATATGATAATTACTTGCTCTTTTTGCGATAACTGTTGTGAAATATTGAAATATAATGATGCAAAAGTTACATTTTCACTCTTACTCACCTTTTTCTGCCTTTGTTTTATATTATGATGATGTTGCCAAAATAATCATTCTATTTACTTAAACAGATATCAATTCTTCTTTTTGTTCTCTGTTTCGTTGTATGTTAAATATTCATTGGACACTTCTGGCATAATTGCACTTATGGGGAGACAACACATATTCTTATTATACGTTTTATCCCTGTTATAGCAACTGACAGTTGAGGGTGAGTTGCCCCCTGCGAGTGCAATTATTTCAGAATTGTCCAACAAATATTTAGCATACCACGGAACACTAAATTAAAACTTTAAAATGAAACCAGATGTTTGTTTTTTTTTGTTTATATCTTTATTGATTCTTTTCAGATAAGGCCTGCGATAAAATCATTATAGGCCTAGCTCTGAATACTAGAGTATGGAAGAGTAAAATAAAATACAGATAGATAATATAATGAACAACAGCAAAAAGAAAGTAGGAGAAAAAGGAAGATTTTAGGTGATAATGAGCCAGGTCGGACGAAGTGGTGGTGACTGACACTCTAAAAAAATGATAAAATTATAAAATAAAGTGCAGCTAGTTTTCAAATCTCTTCGTTCCACTTATATAGCAGTTGACCGCATCCAAAACAGTACACTGCGTGTCCTCATTCAACTGTAATTTATTTAGTAGAAAAGTATCTAGTGTAATTCCATTTAAAAAATTCAGTTTCTGTTCTAATAGATTTCTCTAAATATGGTGTATGGCAAACTTTAAACGTTTAGAAAATTTTCCAGTTGGAGTTACCTCATTTTTAATATTACTCTCACTATAGCAATTTTCATTCTCAAAACTCGAGGATCTTTTAATACTAGTCTATTTCATTCTTCAGTTACTACTACAAAAAATTCTTTAGAAGTATTATTCACTGTTTCTATAGTTGTATTTCGATCACTACGTAGATTATATCTTTCATTTGGTTGACGAATATGTAAATGCACAGACAAATAACCAGGCGTAAGTTCTTTCATGATTTTAGAAAATGTTAATAGTCGTAAAATTCGGAAATGATCTTTCAAAGAGAACCACCCTAATATTCCGTACACTTTCTCTCTTGATGTTCCTTTCATCGCACCTACAGTTGCAATTGCTGCTCTATATTGTACACTTTCTAATTTATTCAAGTTAGCCGCAGTAGTTAAGGAGTAAATAATACAATCATAGTTCAGAATTGACAAAACACATGATTTATAGATAATTTCAAGTGCATTTCTATACAATACATGTTTATAATATTTCATCAATCCCACTATCGAAGATGTTTTAAAATAAACTGTATTTATATGGGTAGTTCATGTTAAATCATTAGTAAACATTAAGCCTAAATACTTTACTTCTTTCTTTTCTTCTATCGGCGAATTATACAGAAGAAGTGGTGGGAGAGAAGAAACATTTTTCCGATTTTGTCTCGTAGAAAATGTTATAGACTCATATTTCAAGGGATTTAAAGGTAAATACCATTTTTCTGATCATTCCTGAATCTCAACTAAATCATTGTTTAATATCTGCGTACAAATTAATGGATCAGGGTGGTGATTTAATAAAGTTAAGTCGTCCGCAAACAGCTTTAGAGTACTTTCGAAAGGCAGATCATCAATGTAAATAAGAAAAAGGAGAGGTCCCAAAATAGAACCCTGAGGCACTCCCTTTGTTACAGATCGTTTAGAAGAGATACAGCCATCTAACACAGTTTGAATAGTTCTGTCTTTTAAGTAATCTGCGATCCATTGTAATGCACGACCTCGAACTTCTTTTTTATATAATTTTAGTAAAAGACATTGACGATTCACGTTATCAAATGCCTTTCTAAAATCTAAAAGCGCACTACGTACCACTTTATTTTCTATCATACCTGAATTTATTTTATTTACTACATCTAAGAGCAAATAAGTAGTATTATCCTTAGCTATGACTCCTGATTGACAATTACAGAGAAGTTTATTCCTAGTGAGGTGTCTGTACAATTGTCTGTGAACTAGACGCTCTTACACTTTAGATAAAACTTTAAGTAAAGTTATAGGTCGATAATTAGATCGTTCTAATGAATCACCACTTTTCTAAAGTGGATTTATAACTCTATTTTTCCATATTCCGGGAAAGATTGACGTTTCAAAGGACTCATAGATTAATTTACAAACAGGTATAACAATAGACTGTGCCATATTTTTAATCATACGATTAGTAATTTCAGGGGCATATGCACGACTGTGATCCAAACTACGTAAAATATTTTCAGCCTCAGGTTGTACTACCGTAAATTTATTAATTAAAACTTTGGATTCGGATAAACAATCAGCTGTTTTTGAATCGATTATTGACCCTGTCCACGTGCAAACTTCAGCAAAATATTCGTTTAAAATTTTAATCTTTTCTCGTGTATCGACCACTATTTCATTCATACTGTTTAATAATACTGGAATCACGGTCGTACGTGTCCTATCTAATGTATTTTTGAATAAGCTCCATCAATTCTTTGAAGAAGCATACACTTTTAAATTTATCCTTTTATAGTAATCTTCTTTGGTGGCAATACAAGCTGTCTTAAACTCTTCTGCAGCTGTTTTGTATAGTTGAAAATGATAATTCAATGTTTTACTTTTTCGATATAGTTTACATTTCCTTTTATACAGAATTCTTAACTTGTCGAAGAGCCAAACTTTATCACGTGATTCAATACAATTTTTTTCGTTAGGTACATAGTACTGTATATGCTCCAACAATATCTGCTCGAAATTTTACAACCACCTTCTTAGTTACTAGAGACTAACGACGATCACAGTAACAACATCCAAGCCTTGTAAGTAAACACAGGTAGGGCTGTCAGCTTTAACGTTAGTGAACGTTAATTTTCGTTTAGCGTTAACGTTAATTTCAACGTTTAACGTTGGTCACTTGTAACGTTAACGTTTAACGTTGTAAAAATGACATTTTTACATACGCTGAACACTCCTAGACGATTCTTCAGCTAGATTATATATATGTGTTTACGATAGAAGACAGGTTACTTTCAGTCAAGTTTTGTAAGTTTCTAGCCTATCAGTGATAGGCTTGGTTTTAATAGTTTAAAAGGGAAAAGTTTCTAGCACATTTTCTTTCTCTCTCTTTCTACTCTACTCAGTTCAAATATGAACAGCTGAATCATTACCACGACGAATTCTGCTGCGCACAAAGTTTGAAGAGCAAGATACTTTTTCTATACACAAAGAGAAAGAGAAAAAGAAAGTTGTGAGACTGTAGTCTACAATAGTACGAAATTATATTCGCGATCAGCAACACATAATCTATTCAATGATGTACAAAAAACCGAAAAACAAAGTTTACTGCAAAAGAGAGGGGTCGTTAAGACTGCGAATCGGCCCCTTCTCCAAAATGGGTTTTGGGTGTTCATAACTGTGAATTGG
>CAJNOQ010007402.1:0-12340 GCA_905250885.1 Didymodactylos carnosus
ATTAATGAAAGAAACAGACAATCAATATCGCTGTCCTGGATGTAAAACAAAGTTTAAACCGCAAGGTATTACGAACCATGTAAAGGCCTGCATAAAAGCGGTAGGGTGGTGCAAGAGGAATAAGATCGTACGGAAGACAGCTATAAAATAATTGTGTATCTGTCTGTAGAGCTGCAGCGAAGAGTAAAATCATGTGGAAAATCGACACACAAAGAGTCGTACACTTGAATTGGTGCCGACGGCATTTCCATCTGGTACCAGAGGTGCAGCTTGAAGGTGTAGAAAATGCTGGTGGAGCTATTTAAGCCAGTTCACTGGAGGGTAATGACCCGATGTACATTGGCTTATCTTACAACAGCGACTTATAAACATTTACCAAAGACACTATAGTTTTCTTTTTAATTTGTGCATTGGATTTTGTTTTTCACCCTACACTGGAAACGGTACGGGTCTAACTTACTTACTTACTTACTGACTGAAGAATCTGACTCTATTGTAATGATACATTTAGAGTAAGTGTGATTTTAAACAATTTCGTTCAATGTTTTGAATTTCCGATGGTTATAGCCGATGTTCAAATGTAAGTTTATTAGCGAACATAAAGATGACGTCCATATTTTCATAACTTGTCTATTTAATTGATTGTTTTCAATCTCATTATCATCGATAATGTCGTAAGTTTCACATGATAAGTGTAACCACGTAGAATATTGCCAGTTTTTCATTTTTATTCGTCTTTTCTATTGACCTAATGTATTTATTCATTTTATCTATTAATTTATTTCTATTTATTTTTATTTTGTTCAATATATGTTCTCATAGTAAACTACAACTAGAGACATTGAAAACATGATTACTCAAAGACAGAATCTTTGTAATGCCGAAGATATTACAATCAATTATTTCATTAGTTAAATAAGTAAAAGATCAGCGATTAATAGTGCTTGACGACTTCAGTCTCAACGTTTATGCAGCTACGTCGGGTAGAAAGGAGAAAGTAAAGGATGCAACTGTGAGCACAAAATGCAGTTTGAGAAAAATAGTCATCCCAGGTGAAGCTCAGAAATAATAAATTTCATAGCTGACAATCGAATAAGTAGAAAAAAAATAACATAGTTAATTGTTTGAAGGATGACAAAAGGCAATGAATCTGTCTTGGAAAATAGACTATTTTCTGTACAATGTTTTTATCTAATATGTGCATTAGGGATTACCTAATCATCAAAATGATATCTATTGGATTTGCTGACATCATTCAAATGCCAGTGTCCTTTGATAATTGATTTATTCAACAAACTAAACAAGTTGGTCCTGAGCAATAGTCATTCTTACCAAAATAAACAGTACCGAAACTGACTACGTTGTATGCGTTTATCATGATATTGTTATCGCTACAAAAAGTTTTTATCAAATGACCAAAAGAAAAACAGTCGTCAGATCTCTCTTTTTTCCCTTTTTCCCACAAACATGAAAACACGCACGTGACAAAGCTAACTACCTCCTTTGTTTTCTTCTCATAACAGAACGTTTTCAGTAGGAAAAAATGCACGCAATATCACCTCTAATAAAAAAGATATGTTATCATTGGAAATTGTGCGGTGTAGAAAAACATTGTTTTCCTTCAAGAAGAAGATTTCAATAACTAGCGAATGTAGAAAGATATAACGCTCAAATTTTCGGTAATATTAGCAGACTATTAGCAAAAATAGAGAAGAAAATGTCAGCTCTTAATCTTTTGTTTTGAATGGGTTACGAAACTTTTACTGTTACTGCATACAATGTTTCTGTCGAACACAAAAATTCATAACTTTTGAAAGCAGTAATATGGGCCCAAATCCTCTTCGGGCTTTTATGAGCTCACTTTCCACTATTAACTGATATAATATAATTAAAAATGGAGTTGGGTATCGGAAGACCTTCCATCGTTAGCCAAAAACTGGCCTGAAAAGCCGATATTTTAGGAAAAAAGCATTTTTTGTTGAATAGTTTAACCCTGAATTTACACGACCGTACAGATTCTGAATTCCACACCTTGGACTGTGTTTTGGTGCAAAATTTTCTTAGTTTACACCTTTTTCACCATTTTTCAAACGCGCTCAAACTTGGTCAGAATGTTCTGTAGACCGTGTTGGATCAATACAGTTACCACAAATTAGCGTAGATTTTCTAATATATTCTCTAATGATGGATTTCTAGAAAACCTCTGAAAATCCCAATAATAAGAAAATAGATGTTTTTACTTTGCTAACTCTATCGACATGTAAATCAAGGAAAAGAGAGTATTTTCTGAGAGTTACAAGCTGTTTGGTTGAGTTTCGAGTGAGATTGGAGTACTGTGCTTTTGTATAGTTATAACTGAATTGGTGGATTTTCCTCAAAAATTCAGTTTCACTAGGCTTTTTCATCTTTACCTGGAAAAAACATTGCACACACATCAAGCTTGATATTCGTTGTCTTGTCAAGTGTTCCATCGGCTAATAGTTCATACATTGATGTTTATTCAGTTAATAATTTATAACCAATTCAGCGTCATCGAGCAATGTACGATTAACATTCGTCTACGATTGATCCAATAGTTCATTCGACCTAAACAGAAAATGGTAAGTCAGGTGAAATGTCTGAACAGTATTATTCGTAAGAATGTCGTATTAGAAGAGATTGTAGTGAGAATGTTATTGTTCGAAAGAAATAGAACAAAACTTTCTTGTAGAAACCTGAAATTCGAATCCAGAAAATCACTAGATCGAAATCCTATCCTCGAAAGTTTCTGATTTGAAACCATATGAAAATTTAGTGAGAATTTCTAACGGTTTGAAGGTATTGGCAATTTCAAATTGATTAAACTATTTTGTGGTAGTCAGGACAATATAACCGGTCGAGTTATTAAAACGCTTGCTACTAACGGATGGACCATAAAGAATGTCGGTCTCAATATTTTGTTGATATTTCGCTTGATTTTCATTGTCAAGGCTTTAACTTTTCTTTTTAAAAGATTCGTCGTTTCATTCTGTATAAAAAACATATTGAACATTTTTTTTATATACAGAAGACATAAAGGAAGGTAGATGAAATACTGCGAAGCTTTAATTTCCATTACTTTCTAACCCCAAACACAACGAAAATATATTTATTTTGAACATGAAGCTATGCAACAAACGAGAATCAAAACGTATGTGCTGGTGCCACGAAGTGTCGCCTTTCTTGTCATGTATCACAGGTTGTCTTTGAACATGTTTTTCTGATATAAAAAGCAATTTTACTACAGTCTACCAAAAAAAAGGAAAATTTCTACTCTTCTTACCTTGTCAGTAGAAATGAAATGGAGCTATCGAACTTTCTCTGTTCAGATGTAACAGAGAGAGAAATCTACTAGGCGCGTGAAGCGAAGACGTGTTTCTAATTAAGCGTCCGTTAGCGAAGTAAAAATATTAGATTTTCGTAGTAAATAGTTGAAAAAAGCCCTAATTTTTTACATTATTTCTCAATATAATCTGAGCTATTTTGGCCACAACAATATCGGGGATGGGGGATAAGCCTCCGGGCGGAGAAACAAATCAACTGAAACGAAAAACAACAATTCAGAATGATACAGAGCCGAAAAATAAAGCAAGAAGCGATTTTCGTCAAAAACAGCAGTAAAGTCGGTTCGCGATTAGCACCAACAACAAGGTGTGAAGGTGACAAGATATGCACTAAATAACTTCATTAAAACTAAAATTTGCACTCAATAACACTACTACAAATTTAATTAACGATTAACATCGTCTCTACCGACGATGGAAAAAATAGAATTTAGAAGCCGACAGGGAGCAATATTACAAACAAAAGATATTATTAGAAAATGCTATAAAAAATGAAAAATCTACAAGATTTAAGAAGTTAATGGAGGCTTCGACTAGGCGAAAAATGGATACTGGAAAAGTCTGGGCTACAGTGAAACGCCATCATAATAAAAGGACAAAGCAAGTTTACTCTGAAAAACTGGAGTATAAAAATCAGATAGCTTGTACAGACAGAGAAAAGGCAGAGGTATTTGCAACGTATTTTAGAGACGAGGTCTATGCAACAAAGCCCGATGACCTGCAGTTTCATCAACACGTCTCAAATATAGTTAAGCAGAAAATTATCAATTTACAGGAAAAATGGATTCGACAGGTGCCAGAAATCACTACAAAACAAATGATTAGTTATTTGAAAACACTCAAGGACACTTCTCCAGGCCCTGATAATGTTCACAACAGATGCCTGAAGAATTACACAACACCTCTTGTACAACATTTGACTAGACTACTGAACAGTTCAATAAAAACCGGCTATGTTCCAAAGCAATGGAAGAAGGCCGACAGAATTTTACTCCTGAACCAAAGAAGAAAAAGGAGGATCCAAGCAGTTATCGTCCCATTAGTTTATTAAGTTGCGTAGGCAAAATTATCGAAAGAATCATGAAAGATCGTCTGATGGATATCTTGGAGAAAAGAAATATTTTGCCGCTACATCAGGCTGGTTTTAGGCCG
This sequence comes from Didymodactylos carnosus, assembly GCA_905250885.1. Taxonomy (NCBI): domain Eukaryota; kingdom Metazoa; phylum Rotifera; class Eurotatoria; order Philodinida; family Philodinidae; genus Didymodactylos; species Didymodactylos carnosus. The sequence goes on from CAJNOQ010007402.1 coordinate 4,515, forward strand.
AAAAAGTCCACAATGTACAATGTTTTATGTCTTCAAAACTTTGCAAAGCATAATTTAGGAAAAAAGAATCATTCTGCCATTATCTTTTTTGATGTAAAACAGGTCATCGACTCCGTGTGGCATAACGGCCTGATTTATAAACTATTCGATTTGAAGCTACCAGACTATATCATCCGATGGCTGATGTCCTTTTTACATGAACGGGCAGCAGCAATAGAATTTGAAAATCTGTTATCAACAAACTTCGGTTTGGGAAGTGGGACACCTCAAGGCTTTCCATTGTCTCCACTTCTCTACGTACTCTACACTACGGATTCTGTGACGGCAATAAAAATTATCCCAGCTCAATCCAAGTATTAGTAGGAACAATAGTGATAAAGCCAAAGTCATCGGCGAGGTATTTAGGTATAATTTTTGACAAGATAACAAAGATGACAGTTCAACAGAAAATCTACATGCACTTTTAACAGATTTGTAAATACTGCTTAAAACTTAGATTAATTCAAATTTTCTTTTCTGTTATTTAGCTGGTAAAAGACTTCGGTCATGTGTCAGAGCTGTACTTAGTATTCTACAGGTTTATTCTAAATAAACTGCTGTTACCTTAGATGTAATAGAAGAATTAATCTGTTTTAAGATAAGACATACCGGATCTCAAAATATTTGATTTTAATCGATTTATAAAAATTTTGGCAAATGCCACGAAAACTGCAGTTTGAAAACAGCGATTTTTGATAAAATCGATATAAGCAAACATTTCTCCCTCAACGAATTGCGCTTCTGAAGAGTTTTAAACATAGCCAATTGGTAGAGCTTTCCAAGGGCTACAAAACGGTCATCTTCTCTTATTCTGAATCGCAAAATACAAAGAGCTAGAATTGAAAAACTGTTTTTTTAAGTTAGAAAGTAATGGAAATTGGAACGTCGCAGTATTTCACCTATCTTCCTTTATTTCTGCGGTATATAAAAAAATGTTCAATATATTTTTTATAGAGAATGAAACGACGAATCTTTTAAAAAAAGTTAAAGCCTTGACGATAAAAACCAAGCGAAATATTAACGAAATACTGAGACCGACATTCTTTATGGCCCGCCCGTTACTGTCTAAAAAAGGAATAGACCATAAAGATGGAGTTTTTGTCCATCTTTCAAATCAACATACAATATTTATATTACAGTTTTAACTTTTGATTACACTTTTGAATTACCGAAGGCGAAAGTGTTATTACCATTTCTCACAACCACGTCAAACGTTTTACGTCCTCTCCTTGATGAATAGTCCCCTTCGGCATGCACTTGACCTTTATTGTCAAGTAGAAATATAAACTTAGCGAGTTTAGGGAAATGCTCGCCAAATGTGTATTCTCTTTTGTATTGTTGACCAACTCGATTCTGGAATAACATGAATCATCAGCGATTTAGAACATGAAGTACCAAGATGATACAAACACAATATTGATAAGAAAGAAAGAGAGCGAAAGAAAACCTTGTCTGAAATATAAAACTTTGTTTATTTTGTTATTAATCTCCTCATTTCATAATAAACTGGCTTTATGAGTAAGTGTGAAAAATTGTTCATATGATTTACTAATAACCAATGATATTTGTGTGATAAACAATGTTGGGCGCCAGAAAGAGGTTTCTCTTATAAATAACTGCACAAGACATAATATATAGATCATTAAGAAATATAAAATACAGATACTAATTCAGCTTCATGGCTGTAACTTACATATCAAAGCTTCAAACAAGTTTGTCAAAGACAAAGAATGCTCAGAGAGGAACTCTGTTTAAACCCTTAGAACAGATACTCCTTAGATTCAAAGTTTTATTAAAACTAGAATAATTTTATAACAAAACATTTACAAAAATACAAAATTCATCTGTCAAATAGTATAAATGGAAACCGTATAGTGAGATTAACAGTTTATAAACATAAAACTAATCAGTACGATAAGCCAACAACACGTGTTGCTTCACCGTTCCCTCTTCACTGATGTACTGATATACACAAAGCTTCATCCAACTATTTATTTCTCTTTTTGCAAGTGCTGATTACGATGAAATAAAAGCACTCGATGAGAACTGTTACTGTACCTAAACATTTAGCCTCGTTATTAGTTTTGGGATTTAGTTTAAGGGATTTTTACTCGAAAAACTAACATTGTCACAAGATCAGCATAGTCGATAACTTATGTTTCCAAGAATAAACGAGATTACAGACAATAGAAAATTGTAATTATTTCTCTATATTATACATCTGAACTTCTTCCAATCATCTTATTATACAGATCATATAGAACTTCGGCGACAACAAATGTATTCGAATTATGTGCCATAACTTTTAATGCAAATAAATTATCTATTGGAAATTTTGATATGAAATTTTTTAATTCTCTCTCTTTCAATCCACGATCTTTTAACACTAATTCTAAATTTTGTTTAATAAACGCTTTTCTCAAATGAAATATAAATACTCGACCAAATAAGAGAATAAAATGGATCAATGTTACCACCAATAATATCCAAAACCAAATCCATAGAAGAAAATACATTTTTTCAATAAATATATTAATAACTAGAATACATTCAACGGTATAACGATGTATTTCACCTAATTCGCGAATACTGAAATCGCATAAAGTTATACGAGGAAATAATTTTGTTTCTGGAAGATTGTTACCTGTGAATAAAGCTCTAAATGTTACTAAACCATAGTGAATATAATTAACGTCATAATAACTGAGAAAATATTGCAAAAAAAATATCTGGAATAAAAGATTGATTATGTACAAAATTTGAATAAAAAAATAAAAATAAACTAATGATGAGCCGGTTCGAGCACGAAAACATAAAACAATACGACGATAGAATCGATGAGCTGCTTTTAAATTATCATCTGTTGGATTAACATATTCGTCATAACGACTTAATGTATCCGATATATAATGAACAACTAGAATAGAAAAAATTTCAATATGTTATAGTACAAACTATACGTTATCGCTCTGTCTTAATTAAATTGTGTCATGAAAAATTTGATTTTTGTTTACCTGTTCCACGTTCTTGAGTGACGTCCAATAATTCATATTTATTTGATGCATCTACTAACTTTCCTAGTGATAAACCAATTTTATCATTAAACGATTGCCATATTATGCGTGGAAAACTAAAAAATAATGCTTGTAATAGCAACACAAAATTAATCCATTGATAATATTTTAATGTTCTTTCGCGTCTAAGACCGTGATCATCAGGTAATTGATGATCTTTTGAAACATAATAGGTATTTTGTATATAACACAGACGATTCGTATAAGTTTCGTAATTGTCAGTAAATTGTGCTGGTACCCAACATTGCAATGGATTACCTACAACAGATATTTTTACATTATATTCATGAATTAAAAAACACGATTAATTATTTCGCTAAGTTCTTTTGTACTCAGCAAAATCTATTAATCCCTACATTTGTTCTTTTCTTAAAGCTCTCAATTTACAATCTATTATTCTTAAAAAGATTAATTGATGTAAAGATATTTCTGACTTTTACATATACTTACCTATGTATTGATAGGACGATATAGCTACACAAAAACAGATCAATGCTGCAACCGTATATCGATTATGTAAACGATCTACCAAAAAATCATCAAAATTATTGTCTGATCGTTCTGTAAATTTTTTTGCATATTCAACGACTTTTTGAAAATCCATTAGCTACTATCATCCATATATTAGAATGCAAGTACCTAAAAGAAAAAAAAGAATTTCAGAAGTCAAAATTTGTACTTAATAGATTTTCTTTAATTGTGTATTACTCGTAGCCCTCAAATAGATGATGAAACAAAATCTACGACGAACTTCTGTATGCTAACAACAAACTGAACTGCAAAAAAAAAACAATATTATGATTCTTTTTGTTTATTTCATAAATATTTTCTATTATTAGATTCATCATACTGCATGCGTGTATTGACACAATACAATACATGTTAGTACTGTTGGTCTATAAAAATACAATATATCAGTGACATTATACGAATGATTTGATTAAGCCATCACAATCCTTCCATCTGTTTATCCTTGCTAGAAAAAATTGTTTACTTTTCTTCTAACTCATCATCACTTCTCACCGTATAGTTGAATATATAGTATCTATATCCATCTATACGTATTTGTTGTCGATTTGTAAGTACTAATCTAACTAAGTACTATTCAACGACGACTGTGTTGTTATTTATGCTTTTTTTCACAGCTTACTTTGTTTTATTGGATCCACTTTAAATAGAATTGGATTTATGAGCATTGAATGTGTAAGCACTTAATAACAATTAAATAAATAGAAGAAAGAGAAAAAAAATACCATGGCCACATCCAGAGCAACAGTCCAGGTGTACACAGTTTATGTAATGAGTATATGTTAAATATATATATATATATATATATATTTGACTTGTGCTTGTGAGTTGAATATAGAAAGAAATGCACAAAACGAGATAGAAGGGAAAGAAAAACTAACATTGTCCGAACGAAAAAGGAAAGAAAAAAAAACGAAAGAATGGGGTATAAATTGTGCTATGATTGAGACCGTTTTGACTAGAAGTAAAAAAAAATAAATAAAAAATTCGTTCGTTTTCGTTCTGATAAAATTATCTATGTGTGTATGTATACTGATCTCATATCCTTGAGATATATGTAGTAATGTAAACCATTCACGTATCCAAAGCTTAATTTGTGATTTGTTTTTACGTAATAGAGAATTTAATTGTGATAAGCATCTTAAGATTCATCTAGGAGAGATTAAAATCTACCTAGTTACAAACATGAAAACTCAATTATTCGGGTTTAAAGTTCGAATTTTAGTTTTCCGAAAAGCATATGATGTTTCTGAATATCAGGAGAAGATTGTGAACACTGATTGGGAGTCAAAATCCAAAACCTGCATGTGGTGTACAGGTCTTAAACGTTTTGTGACCGGTGCTCGAACTTACGACAATATTTCGGTCCAATAAGGGCTTTTTGACTCACCACCACTGTTCATAATCTTCTCCTAATGTTCATAAACATCATGCACTTTTAAGAAAATCAAAATTCAAACTTTAAATCCGAATAATTGAGTTATCATAGTTTTGTACATACGTAGATTTTAATTTTTTCCTGGAACATTTATATAAATTTAACGAAAATATGCTCAACATGATTTTTGAAAAACAAAAAATATATATGAGTGATTCTGATGAAAGTGTATCTCTAAGGAAAATTTACTCGAAGAAAGGGTGAACATCTAGGCTTTTTATTATCGATAGTGAGTGTCTGGGAGTACCGAAGCCATTCACTCACCAGAGTTTCTTCTTTTTGATTTCTCTCCAAAGATTCTTAAGAAATCATGGCACTAGTTCCACAGACGTAAAATTCGAGAATTTTATACGTAACCCTACTCTGCTAGTGTAAGTTTCTGCATAATCAAAAACATCACATATTTGTTTACCTAATACAAACGTATACAAAAAGAGAAAAACATTGTATAAAATGATTGTAAATAAATTCATTTTATTTCAACTCTATTATGTTTTATAAATTGTTCTACTAGAAGCATAATAGCTTTGTTTTTATATCGACTAACAGGACCATCGCTAATATTATTCAAATATTTTATGGCATTTTTATTCACTAATCCTTTTAAAAATGGTAAAAAAGATGCCCATGGTGCCTTTCCCGTATATCAGATACGCTCTAAAAAATAATCCGTCTTAAAATACGACGATGTAACCACACTCCTGATTAGTCGGCTCCATCTTATTTTTAAGACAAATGTATCTATCGAATCGAGACGGATCAGAATAAATAAGACGAATGCAATAGTAAGATGGCTAGGATAAGTCGGTATTTTATTTTTAGAGTGTCAGCACCTGAATTCATACGATTCTTTTGGGCTCGGAACATATTCAGTTCCTCATAAAATGATTTATTTGTAATAATATGCAGATTTTTCTTCTTTTGATTGTTTTAAGGCATAATTTTGAGCCCGGTCGATTTGTAATGTTGCGGTATTATTATTATTTATTGTATTTATTTGAGCTTGTTTAAACGCATGAAATATAAATGCTTGTACCAATGCTAGTATAAGAAAAAATATTCCTTTCTATTGCTTTTTCCAGACTCTATTTATGAGTCTTAGAATATGTATGCTCCACTTTTGTTTCTATCTAGACAATTGTCAATCAACAGACCAAGAAATCAACACAAGAAAGGGAACTCTTTCGATCCTCATAATTTACATTAATTTCTTTAATAAGTCTGTACGTTATATCTGTACAGGTATTCTTTTTGATATTGGCGGTATACATCCAGCTTGTCGTTCTTTTTGCCACTCAATATATGAACCATTCATATATGGTCGCCTCTTATATCTAAGTTTTGGCAAAAAAGTTGTTTTCATTTGGGTTTTTCTCCTATTTGTTACAATAGGTTTTAGGTTTTGAGCACATGATTGGATACAGAAATGTTTTGAGATCCCAACGATGTCATTTTAATTTAACCCTCGTTCATTCTTGATGGAAAAAAATCGAACTAGGAAAACATAGTTATGTGTAAAATGCATGTGATTCTGTATTTTAGTTATTTAAGCGTTATCTTGTCAAATGATCGAGAAATTACAGTTAGAAGCGGGAAAAACGTGCTTCCGTTACGATTATTTTGGCCGATACATGATTGTAATTTTTGTTTTTCTAATAATTTTAAGTTTTTGGAAAACTTTTTAAATATTAAATCATCCTTGATGATATTATGCAAATCTGAATCAGTATTATTGATCTGATTCATTTGAATTGACTTTTTCAATTTTATTTGAAGGTCAAGACATGTAGTCCAATTGTTCATTCGGTTTTTCAATATTTGGCGGTGTATATTGTTGTGTATATTTTTCTCCCTTATCTTCGTCTTTGCTATTTATAAAAAACCATCTTGTGGTTAGTCTACACTGATGTTAGACAAAGAAACTTTCTATCAAGCTTAGTTGAAGCGTAGCATAGTGGATAGTTAACCCTTTACACCCGAAGACAATTTTATTATAGCTGCAGCTGAAATAACTACTGCATTGAAGCTTACAGTTCTTCGGTACATCCTTGTTATATCTGAATTTAAGCGATGTTGCTTTGCTGCGTGGATACATGATGGCCCTTGGAACGGACATACGGGTGTAACGGCATGAATTTTGTATTTTTTTCATTGTTATTCCGAACTTCCTTTTTTGTCCTAGTATACTAGTATGAGTTTCAATTCTTTACTCCCTGGAAAAATTTTCCATAGAAACAAACGTTCAGACGTATTTTTCTTTAATTTTTCCAAAAACATCGTGTCCGAACACGTTTTTCAAATCAAGATGGTCCTAAGGACGCTTCTAAACGAGATTTTTTATCTCAGTGAGAGAAAAGTATGTTCGGACGCATCTTGCTTTTTAAAAAGCTGAAGGTAGTTTAGACGCGTCTCAATTTTATTCAGTATTTTAAACGCACTTAGATGGACTTTTTATCTCGATCAGAGAAAAATGCATCCACATTTGGCGGCGACGGCACAACAGTACTGGTTACATCTTTTTTCTTCATTCACTCATCTTCAGATGTGTAGCGAGTGATCACAGAATGATTCACGCTAACAAGATGCCAAGATAAAAAATTCATTTTTCATGTCGTTACACCCGAATGTCCCTTCCAAGGGACAGTGAATTCATAGCGCCTTTACGCAAAGAAGAATGCTACAAAAATTTCTTCTTTGATTTCATTATAAAGTACATCCATACAACCAAAACTATCAACTACAAAATT
>CAJNOQ010007403.1:0-12337 GCA_905250885.1 Didymodactylos carnosus
GCCCACAGGCCGAAATAAACATCTTACATCCTGTTTTCTCAAAGAGCCACAACAAAAGAAGGTATCTCAGTTAAAAGGAGTCTTTTAATAACCCAAGTCTGACTCAATATCCAAACCCAAGTCTCAGGCTTGGGTACCCAATACCCAAACCCAAGTCTCAGACTTGGGTACCCAATACCCAAACCCAAGTCTCAGACTTGGGTACCCAATACCCAAACCCAAGTCTCAGACTTGGGTACCCAATCCCAAACCCAAGTCTCAGACTTGGGTTTGGGTTTGTAACATACCTAGTCTATATCAATGACTAATTTCCCGGTTAGGCAGTCTACTTTACATATCAATCGATAGAGAATTTCACTGGCTACAAAACGATATATAAGACAGTTTTATGAAAATGTAACTGGGTAGTCTCAGTTTCGAAATACTCTGTTACATCTCAGCAATAGATTCGAAATACTCTATTACGTCGTTCATGTTTATAATATCCATTGATTTTCTCGTTGACCGCTCTACTTTATATACCATTCGACAGAGAATTTCACGGGCTTCAAAATGAGCTATAAACAAATCGTTCAAAAGTATGCTCACACTAGTCGGGAGATATCTTGTTTTACTCAGAATTTTATGCTTTATCAGCCTATATGATTAATAAAATTTTCTGATCAAAACAACAAAAAACCTTTGTCTTTGATATACAACATTGGGGGACTGGCTTCGAGAATGGAGTTGAGGAAGTATGCGCAACCCAGACTTTTCGAATTCATCAGTACGAGCTAAGATGTTTCCTAGAATATCGGAGCACATTTTAAATTCTGTCATAGAAGTAATTGCGTTTTCTATCCGTCTAGTAAGGCGCAGAAATAGCGCGCAGGTGAGCGTCACTAGTCATATCTGCAGCAAAAACATGAATTTCAAACAGATATACACGTTGTAGTTGTGCATTTCTACCATTCTGCTCATTGTTTACATGGACGCTAGCCTCTGCACAACGTTGAAGTTATTGGTTATTCGTAACTAACTTCTAACAACGGCAAGGATGTTAATGGGTTTTGCAAAGCTTTTTCATCTTTATTTCTACTAATACTTTCTCTCAAAGCACCTTTCAAGTACTAATTATTTTTTAATTCTAAAGAGCACATTCTGAAGTACGAAACAGCATGGGTTTAATTTTTTTTTAAAACTATTTCAGATTAAATGAAATAAAAGAAATAAAGGACCTTAGAAATCGTATTGTAAATTTCTGGAACGATGCTGCAGGTGATAATACGAAAACAGCTTGAAAACAACATTGAAACAATCTTGAAGAAACAAGATTTTCAAATTTGAACAATTCGTTATATTATCGTCGTCTATAAAAGCTTTAGTTCAGCCGCCATTGTTGCTGTTATTACCGTTGTACTGTTGGTTTATTTGATTAAATTTAAATATAATATCATTACAAACATCACTTGTATAATAATCGTTGACAGCGAAATCCATTTGACATTGACTTAATTCGTTTACTTCTTCAATAGTACTTTTGAGAGGGTCAGTTTCAGATGATCGCACTGATGTTCGTCGACAAAATAGAGATTTTAGTACTTTGATAATTCTTCCAACAACTAGTCTCACTAATTTTAAAACCCATGGGTCTCGTTGTTGTTTCGAATCAACTGGTGTGCCAAGATTGTTATCGCCAAGCATTAAAACGGTTTCTGAGTCATTATTATTCTTAATCAATATATTGTCTTCACTATGATCGTCATCATCATTGGTTATATTCCATATTTTTGTATGATAAATCTTTATATCAGTTTCCTTGAGTTGACCATTGGTAATCAAGACTTGTGCAACGGGTCGTGAGATTTTTAAATTATATCTTTTAAGAAAATAACATGCAGGATAAGTTGGTTCAATAGCACTTATTAGGTCATCGACTGGTAAATTATGATGAAATAATTCAAGAGCTCTTTGAACACCATTTTCATTGCTGATTTGTGAAGCTATTCGTTCAGCTGCTATTCTTGTTTCATCTTTTAGCACAAAACTAAATGCATCACATAATTCATCAGTTGTCAAATTTTTACCAGTAATGGGCAGTGGACCGGCTCCGAGTTTGGCTACAGTTGTACCCCAAAAAAACTGATCACCGAAAAATGGAACAATAATCGTCGGTTTACCCAAGCGGAGACCAGCTGCTGTTGTACCACATCCACCATGATGGCATACAGCTGTGACATGTTTAAATAACCATTCATGTGGACAATCATCAACAAGAAAAATGTTTTCACTGGGTGATTTGCCATCCAGACCTTTCCAGTCTTTCGGCAGAATAGCTCGATAGCCGCCACGATCAAGTGCTCCTACGATAACTTCTAACATATGTTTACTATCATGACCAGTAATACTTCCGAATCCAATGTAAAAGATGGGTGTTTGACCACAATCATTTATAAATTGAACAAGATGCCGAGATGGTTTATAATTTTCTACCAATGATGAATCGAAAAAAAAATAACCAGAAACATCAACATGTTCTGGCCAATCATCTGGTTTTGGTACAATGGACGGCGACCAACAATAGATATGTGGCACATTTTGTGTTACTAAGATTTGACTTGCCTCGTTCGCTGGCAATGGACGAAGGCCAAGAACTTCTGTTCGAAATTTATTTATGTGTTTTCCAATCCCCATCCATATTAGCCTTTCAATCACGCCATATGACAGGTAATTAACTTTTTCAAATTGTGTCGATTGTTGATAAAGTACACTACATAGTGGCTGTGGGAATGATGTCGTTGGTGTCCATGGAAATGTAAAGCAAATATGTAATGGTATGGATAGTTTTTCAGCACAGTGAATATGTCCATAACTTGGCGGATTAGCAATAATTGCTTCAGCTCGAAATGGCCGATTTGTTTCATCATCATTTTCTGTACAAGCTTGCCAACATGAATGAACAATATCATGCACATGATCGGTATTTCGTTTTAAATCACCATTAATAATACTACTAAACGATGGAAAAATACCGGAATTTTTAACCATAAATGACATTAAGTCGGCTGAGTTTCCACTAAGTGGATAGAATTCGACCCCATTTTTTCTTATTAGTGAACGAAATTCTTCATGGGTAGCTAAGCGAACACGATGTCCGTATTTCATTAGTTCTTTAGCAAAGGCACAATAGGGTTGAACATCTCCCCGACTTCCGACAACCAACATGCAAATATTTAATCGCGGTACGACACGATGATCACCATGGAACTGTTTTTTCTGGGAAGTGGAATACTTGAAATAGGGGAGACCATCATCGTAATTATTAATTGATAAATGAAAATATTCTTGTTCATCTAATAAAGATGCACTATAATCAAATATTCCATGATCGAATATTTTTCCTTGCAACATTGTTCGTGGAGATTTGTTATCATCGACGAGTACACAGATAGAAACATGCATATTTAAATATGCGTCCGTCGTATATAATTCAATCTCATTTGTTTGTTGTGCATGTTCCTTTGGTATCTCAACTGAACATGGTAAATAACCATGAAATAATTTTTTACTATTCAAACATATTTGTGCTAAGATACGATTGGTACTGTACGAATTATCAAAATTTATATAGATATGTTTTGGTTGTTCATGTTCAATTCGAAATTGTTTATAATACAAATAAAACTGATTCGTCACATTCATTTGTGTTTTAGGATTATGTGGTAGATCGACACTTTCCCATTGTTGTGCATCACTTGACACTAATTTTCCGTTTTGATTTAACTGAAATTTCCAGTCATGATCTAGATTAATTATAAATGTACTTAAACAATTACGTTCACCGTCAATTTGTGACATTAATGAACTGATAGCTATATAAAAAGATTAAGATACTATGTAGAAATTTGATTATCTTGCTTCGGATTATATCTAAAAGCATTCATCAATGTAGAATTTTGAATTAAAGTGAAACTCCTCGACTGCTTCTATGCTATATTATTTGCTATGATATAACATTAGTGGCGTAGCTACCGTGTTGGGTCAGCTCATTACTAATTGGTTTTGCCCATCGACTAAAACTTTAATAATTCACACTACTCGGCGCTAATATCTACCACTTTCAAAAAAGATGGAACAGTGCTTACCCACTAACAGAAGAAATTTAGGACAACATCCACCCACTAATAAAATCCTGGCTACGTCACTATAGAACATATCCTTGTGCATTATAAACAGACGTAGGCAACATGATCAGTATCTTAAGAATCATTTCATATACTCTACGGCCTATTCTTGTAGAAACTGCTCAATCGACATTCACAATACTGTGAAAAAGTTAGCTAGTCATGTAGAACAACCATTTAGATGTTCTGTCATGTGACAGGACAGGGCACGTGCATTATCTCCTTGATGTACAAAGCCTTCTCACAGCAGAGTCATTTTTTAGCTTTTTACTTTTCAGTCTGGCATAATTCGATCTATGGACTTGCGATAAAAACCTGCGATCCTTCTACATATGAGAATGGTAAGCTTAAAGTGGCGTAATGTACAATTGTGGTCTATTCATTTGCTTTTATTTCTTTAACGATAGAAAAAACCATGTAGATAAAGGTAAGGAAAAGAAAATATTGTATATGTATTCAGTAAACTGTATGCTCTAGTCCAATATGTTTTCATTCTTTTCTTTGATCACATTTCTGTACGCATGATCTGTTGTTTCTTGTATGTTAGAAATGTGACTTATATTTTTCAATGTCTATGTATTCTTTTCTTCTATCTGTTGCTGTTATAGCGGGAGATTGCGAATTTCCGATACGGGAATTCGATCATACTTCTGGAATTAGCTTACTCCTTATTTCCTTATTCGGGAATTCGCTTATTCGATACTGCGTCTCTGAAATAAACGAATGCTCGAATAAGCGAATACGCGAATAAACCAATAATCGAATTCCGGAATAAGGAACATGCAAAACGCGTAACTCTGATACCGTAATCTCTGTGTGTTACCGTTTTTTCGTTTATCCTATAATATTCGGAAAGAATATCGTAGAATCCTGGAAAGCGTCTTGTTTTGTAGAATGAAATGCGTTCTTCAAAATCGACCACTAGCTTAATTCAAAATAATTGACGCTTTTTATGCTATACTTAAAATACGAAGAGCCTCAAAAACATTGTCGTTTGTTTTTAGGGCTTTTAGTATTTCGATTGTGACCGAAAAGTCGTCAATTATTTCGAATTGAGCTAGTAGTGGATTTTGAAGAGCGCACTTCACTCTACAAAACAAGACGCTTTCCAGGATTCTACGATATTCTTTCCGAATATTACAGGATAGACGAAAAGCGAAAAAACGGTAACGCACAGAGATTACGGTATCAGAGTTACGCGTTTTGCATGGGAATAAGTCCATTCCCCAATAAATGAATTTTCGAATTCCTGACGCTTACATGAATTCGGGTTCTACAGCACTCATATTTCTGTAAAGTATAAAGGCTGCACATGACTTCATTCAGTTCGTCTTTTGATTGCAGCCAACTTGTCAGTCAGTTTAATTGAAGAAGACGTTGAAAGAGAATATTTATTAATGTTTCGTTATTAGTTATTTTCTGCGTAGTTTATTTTTGTCAGTCTATTTTATCTTTGATTATATATATTATCAAAAATCAAGTTGTCAATTCTGCTAGGCTTTACAACTAAGAGAATAGCTAAGCATGATAACTCTACACATGAGAACTTGATTTTCTCTTTAAAAAAGCTTTAACATATTCTCATAAAATTAAATACTTACTTAAAGACTGTTAAAATTAATGATAATTAATTGTTCTTCTGCGATGGAATTTTTAGATTTATCTCGTATCTGTCGAAGTTTTAGTATCAAATATCCGTTCAACAAGCTGAGCTTTTGCACTGACTTTGAATTAAAATTTCTCGAGATTAAGTAGTAGACTTTGATTCAAAAATTCGAAAAGATCAAATTCTTTAAGAGTTACATGATATTTTTGATCCCTGCGATCTGTTCTCAGGTTAGGAGGGGGCGGTAATGTTGAGGATGCGTTATGAGGGATTGGGATCAAAAATATCATATCACATGTCTCTTTGTGATCATATAATGGGTATCATAGGAATCACACAGAGACAAGTATGCATATTAAGCGTATTTCGATTTATCTATGAGAAGGATTATCAAATGCAAAAATATATAAGCAAAATATATAATTGATATAAGAAGTTAATTATTTTTTTATTAGCAAGATAAGTTTGACTTTCAAATAAATACTGAGTGATTTTTGAAATATTCATATGGCTACGTCTCAAAAGAGATACATTATATATTCTCACACGAGATACAAATCCAGATTTTACAATGTATCTCTTTTAATCAATTAAAAATTATCTCTTTTGGGAAACGAATATTTTGGCAAGAAATTGCGTTTCTCAATAGAGATACAATTATAATTATGGAATCTCTCATTTCTCAAAAGAGATACATTATCTCTCATTTCTATATTCCAAATAAAAATTAAATTAAATACGAGATAAAATCAATCAAAATTATCTTAAAAGGTAATTAGTACTTTATTTTAAAAAAATTATTCTGCAAAAAAAAGTTCATTTTAAGCAGAAGAACTATCAGTTATACGTGTTGAACAAGAAGATAAGCAAGGCGAACAACGAGAAAAAGAAAAAAACAAGATGTTGATCACGCTTCTCATTTAGTTTCTGCGAGACAAGCATTACTGAGTGAAGAAATAGACTTAGAAGAATATCAAAGACTTTGTCGTCATTTTCGATATAATTATTTGGAAGTGTTTAAGAAAACTCGTGATTCTGATACTACTATCCGTTCCAAATGGTCAGACCGCTGGTCGCTTTTAGATTTTTAGCTGACTCAAGGAAATTTTTAGAAAACGCTCAGAACAGCTCATAAAACATAATCGAAGACGAAAAAGGTGAATGTGAGCTGGGCATTGGCTTACGGTTTTCCAGAAACCTTCTGAAAAACTTCAGAGCATCAGTGTTCTGCTGGATCACTTTTTCGGCCTGGTCAACAACATATGGCACCTTTTAAGCCTTTTCTGAAAATTTCCTTGAGTCAGCATGAGATTTGATTGAGATATAAGGATTTTAATTTTTGCTAGTAACAGGCGAAAAACCGGTTTTTCACAAAAATGCCTCTGACGAAGTTATATTCATTTCTACACAAAAACAAATGTTGCTACTATGCTCAGCGTAGTCGATTACCTATAGTCCATGGCATTTTGAGATTCCCAGAGATGTCTGCTCGGAGATAGACACGTGCTCGGGGAAAGCGAGCCCTGCCCGAACGACGATAGCTAGAGAGCCGGGACTTGCATAATTTTGTAGAGTAACGTCCGAACTATCTACGCATGCAAAAAAATTACTAACATTGTATGTTAGTTTTCTGAGAACGGAGCTGGTTTTCCAAAGATCCTCTGAAAACCCGATCTCTGAAATGTTTTCAAAAGTTGCTTCCGCTTGTGAAAAGTTCTGCTTAAGTCTTGGCTATTGAACAGCGAAAATCGCAGGTCTCTATCTCATCCCTATCAAAAGTTATTCAAAAAGCGACCAGCGGTCTGACCATTTGGAACGGATAGTAGTAGAGATGATGGTGAAGACAGCGAGGATTAAAAGATTAACTTCTTTTTTGCAAAATAATTTCTTTTAACTAAGTACTAATTACCTTTTAAGATAATCTTGATTACTTCTATCTCTTATTTAATTTAATTTTTATTTTTCATATATTAATTTTAATTATTTTTATTTTTATGCCTTACCCCTAATTTTTTTCTAGGTTTAGTGCGGTTGGGATCCATATCGAATTGGATCCTAGCCGCTGTAAATTCCAAAAACTGTCGAGGCTGTGAGGCTACAACTCAATCTAGAACCCGAATTTTTATAGTAGGCCGAGCCTTAAAATTTTGGGTGTGTGCTACCCTGACTTGCATGGGCCCCGTCCTAAGCTCCCGAAAAAACTGTATGAAGGTCTATTGACAAGTAATGTGCAGCAGTGCTACACAGGTCTCTTTCTGCAAATCTTGTTTAATCTTTTTGGATCTATGATAACGTACCGATCAATATCAAGATCCAATAACAAATTTTTTAAACATCCTCAAACTTTTGTCCAGTAAAGCCCTTCCTACCTTGGAGCTCAAAATATCTTTCTAAAGATTCATTACGTGCCGAAATTTCAAAATCTCTAATTAGAGCTTTTTTTATT
This sequence comes from Didymodactylos carnosus, assembly GCA_905250885.1. Taxonomy (NCBI): domain Eukaryota; kingdom Metazoa; phylum Rotifera; class Eurotatoria; order Philodinida; family Philodinidae; genus Didymodactylos; species Didymodactylos carnosus. The sequence goes on from CAJNOQ010007403.1 coordinate 8,216, forward strand.
AGAGCGGTTTTCCGGAAAACCGAGTCTGGAGAAAACTTTTTTGAAAAACCCGATTTTAAAACAAAAACCCACGCTTGCCAAAAAAATTGTCTTGTGATTCTTTGTAGCTCTCTGGCAACCTCTTCATTGCAAAATCCATAAATATGAATATACTGTTATTATCTATACTCTACAAAGCGTATACTAGAAAATCATAAACACGTCGAAAACCCTTTCGGAAACTGTTTTCCGTATTCGGAATGATCTCGAAAACTCCTTTCGGTATTTGAGAATATATGAAGCGTACTTGAACCTTTGAAAAGTTTTGGCAAAAACAAAAAACTTTTACATACTCAAAACGGTATCGTTGAATACCGAACAAGGTATTATCTAAAACTCTTTTTTTCTCAAACTTTTTCCGAAACCTAAAACATATTAGGATATTCGATTGTCGGTTGTAGAAAATACTTTTTCGGGTTGAATTATTTCTTATAAAACCCTTCGGTTTTCGAAAGGGAGAAAACCCCCTTGGGTTTTAGAAAAGACGCTTCCACTGTACAAAGCTTATTTCGGATACTCCGTTCCGTTTCGGAAAATAATGTTATCGTGGTTTTTGATTCGAAATGCAGAATGACAGGAAGAGAATATGCAGAAATCCCTTATCCCTTTTGCAGAATGCTTCTCCTACTTCTGTTTATAACTGCCTTATAAGAAACTACGTCCAATTCCTCGCTGTATGGAATTTTATTATAATCTACTTCCTCTTCCAGAATATATAATACAAGTTTCATTTAGGTTAACAGTACCAGTTGGAAATGACATCGTGATTTCACCATGTTTTACCCGACTTTCTCTTCGTGAACGTAATGCAATCAAGATGAATCCTTCACCTCAGACTTACTTCGAGGTCTACTTTAAAATAAGTACACAGCAGCTTTAGTTGTAAACACACTCTCCACTTTTCGTCGAAACTAAGCTCATAGCTTTTTAAACTTGAAAAATTTTGATTGTTATTTTTGATACAGCTCAATCAATCTTAGAGAAAGGAGACTTCTCTAAGTTCTCCCATGTGCTTCTCAATTATGGTTCGACATATAACTGGCATTTGATTCCAAAATAAAAGTGAAAGCGGTTGATATTTTATGGTTCACGTGTGAATATTACCAATAAGGTAACGCTTGCCGTATGCGAAGAAAACATTCATACTTGGACTTTCCGAGAATGTATACCCGAAGATATCATCGTTAGGATCAGTTCGTTATTAGAGCCAATCTAATATCTTGTGAATGAGGCGGAATGGCTTAGCCCCAACCTTTGCCCAGTAAACATCGATTGAGAAAAAACACAGAACTCCTGACATGTGGTACATTTTCTGAAAAAAGAAGACTCGTTCCTGATATACTCAACACGTCTGAAGAAAAATTGAAAAATCCTTTTTGTCTAACTGTACACAGTAAGACAAAAAGGATTTATATGTCCGTATCCCCTCACTCACTGTAACTGCCGCAGAGGTGTAACCGGTATCAAAAATGCGATACCGGTCTATCGGTCGGTACCGGTTTGTCTTGATTATGTTTTGCCTAAATACAAATACTTTTTCCTTGTCACATATGTGAAGATGTCTGTTAACACTCACCGAAAAAAATCGATTACTCTTCTTTTGATCAATTACTTATGTTATCAAAGAGATATATTAATCTCTTCACTTTGATGATGTGTAGCTGATTTTTTCCACGCACTTTTTTAACAAAAACAGCAATCCAATTCAATTTTTTAAATTAAGAAGCTTATATAACCGAACTAAGTTCATGTAATTGGAATGAAATTCCAGTGAAAGAAATATATCAAAGATGAGCTGAATTTACACGATGTTTTTGGAAAAATCGCACCATACCGCAAACCACCAGCAATATCAACCAACTGAGTATATCTCATACTAATACCGGTATACCACTGCTTTTTCGTCTCGTCTGAAATATATGAAAAACGTCGATATCTGTAACGTGTGTATATAACAAAAAAAAGATGGCATCGATGATGGAAAAGAAAGTGAAATATATTCGTCTTCTTTTCTAAAAGAAGAAGACCACTTTATTTTTTTTATTTTTTATTTGCAAATTAAACTGATGACCTGGTTGAGGTCCTATCAGTACATCATACAACAAAAGAGGAGAGAAAATCCATACAGATTAAATTATAGGATACAGAAGAGATATCACAATACAAATGGTAATAAGAAAAACAAACCACATACATTACTTATTCTTCATTAGAATCCCAGTGATTGAGAGAATACAACAAGATAGAGACAAAAAAGAACAATAACAAAAATTCGAATAAAATGACCCATGAATCACCTAGCACTTTACAGGAGCATGAAATTCAGACTCAATACACAATCAAATACAGACAGTTAGATTTACGACATTTTCATCAGAGAATCATTGGCTATTATTGTTTTAATCATTAGGGTAACACAAAACCAGAACTTGTTAGATCAGAACGTATCAGGAAAGTCTATTAGCGTCGTTAGATCAGACATATCGAAGTCAGGGATCGAGTGGTATCCATAGTTATTGGAACACCACCCTATCGCTTTTTCTAATACCGAAGTATATTCTACAAATCTTTTTGACGACCTCAACCCTTTAATAGGAGTTTCCTTCTGCATCCACGCTCTTCTAAATTCATTCAAATTCATTTGCTCTATCAACAACACTCCAGCAGTAGAATCGACCAGAGCAGTAAGATAATTCTCCCAATATCTACTACGTCTGTCTTCTAACGGCATCTCACCCAACACATGCGCATAAAAAGTATCATGCCACTGTAAACAGAAGGACACTCGCCTAAGACAAATGTAATAGAAATGCGAAAGGTCGCTTCGTTGTTTAACAGTGAACAGTGGATAGATCACAAAGAGCCATGTAAATAAAGGTAGAACATAGGAAGAAAAAAGCGTCTAAGCTGGTGGGAAGTAGACCCATCAACTCTACATGCATTTACTATTGATACGCATTGTCTAATTTTAATCATACTCCTCATAATCATCACGCCCCAACCTAATTTTGATGTTATTCAATATCCTAAATATTTAAATTCTTTAACCCAGTTAATTTTATGCTCACCGATCGAAAAATCGAATTTAGGAATTCCGATGGCTCTGGCTGACCAGATCGCCTCCGTTTTCGAATAGCTGATAGGTTGTACAGTTAAGAGGGTGTAATGTTCTAAATTATCCACAAATGATTTCAGTTTTTTCTCAAGATCTAAACACTGTAATATATACTTCAATCCAATCTGTCCTGCTACTACTGCAGTTAAGTCATCAGCGAAAAGGTGACTTAAACAAAAGGTAAAAAATCACCCATGTCACTGCGATAAGTGATGAAAAGTGTCGGGGTAAAAATAGACCCTTGAGGCCCACCTCTCGTTATCTTAAACCATCGCGATCTATTACCCTTTAGTTCAATAAACGCTCTTCTTCCTCTTAACCATGTTTCTATCCATCTTAAGTACGCTCTCGGTATACCTAACCTCCTCAACTTTCCTATACAACCTTCATAATACAACTGATCGAACACCGACTTGAAATCCACGAAAACCGTCACGACTGGAGAACTGTTTGACATTAACGAAGAAATCTGATCAAGAAATAGAAGGACGTGTGATTGTAGTCTAAGTTTTTCTCTGACTCCAGATTGAGCATCAGGCAGGATACCTCTACGAGTGAAAATATCGTCTGTGTAAAAGATGAATTGAAAAGTTGTAGCAGTAAAAGGAACGACAATGGAACGTAGTGGAACATGTAATTTGCTAAACCATTTGCGTCACAAGATTTTTTCAGTTTTCTAGATCATACAACCTCAATTACCTCCTCTAAGGTTGCTAACGGTATCTTTTCTTCAAAATTTTCCAAATCTGTCCAAGGAGCGTCGGTATAAGGATGTGATCTAACTATATCAGCTTGTTCTTTAAAAAGCTCCTCGTAATAATCCGCAGCAGCTTCCGCCATCTCAATTGGTTCTTTCACTGATTTACCGCTTGGTAGTATAAGCGCCTGCAGAAAAGTCGCTCTAAAACATTTTTTTGTTTTTGACCAGAAAGCTACTGATGCTGAAGAAGAAGTATGACGTGTAGATA
>CAJNOQ010007404.1:0-12335 GCA_905250885.1 Didymodactylos carnosus
GACGAATCGAAAATTAAATCATAAGTAGTATATGAGTATACATAAGCAGGCGTCACAATACGAACTTAGATTCAACAAATGCTGAAGCAGCAAAACGAATCACAAACCAAAGAAATTTTTAATAGTTGTCGCTATCCGTGACAGGGATATCATTTATTCTGTAAGATCCTGACTAATAATCAAGGGAATATTTGTATATAGCGACTCAGTGTCAAAACTACACATCAATTGTATTTTTACGAGTGCAATAGCAGCTGGTTTTCACAAAGTCCAACGAGTATTTAATGTATTGGCATAAGAATGTTAGATTATTTGAAAAAATCTTAGTCAAATTAGTACACAACGATTATAATATTTAAATTCGATTTGATCACAGTAAGTATGATTACATGATACTATTATCAGTTAAAAAACTGGGTTCTTGACCTTTTTCACTGGGTTTTTGACCTTTTTTCGAAAAACAAACGCTGCCACGAGACTCAACGTGACCAATAACCTATATCACCATTCATTTTCGGGATTATCGATTCTGAGGCTTCCAGCAAATCCAATGCCACACCTCAACTACAAAAGACTAAGAGATCATTTGGTTCCCATTTTGAAGCGGACATTTTTTTCTATCTACCGATGTAAAAAAATCGATGGCCTGGTATTCTAAATTTTTCCATTATACACGAAAAGCTCTTGAAAAACTGGAATTTTGGAAAATTCTCTAAAAACGTTTCCGCTTGTAAAAAGATGCTTCATAAGCTCCTCTGTCCGTATCTAAAAACTCCAGCTCTCTGGTTAGCACCATTCAAAACTTACACAAAAAATGGTCACGGGTCATTCTTATTTTAACGGATAATAATTATCGGTATAACTTACGAGGGACCTTTTCCAACTGTCTAATCGCTTTCTGGTCGAAACCTAGTGGTTTATAGGTTATCGACCACGCTGATACCGAATATTCATATGACACGAGCCGCTAGGCCTTCCAAGAGCGTTTTTCTAGAAAACTGATTTCCCAGAAACCTCGAAAAGTCCCTAAAACTTTCTCTTAATAGATCGCGATTGTAGCCCACGAAATTCTGATCAAAATGAGACACCTCCCAGCTCTACATGACCTTTCTTTGCAAAGTTATAGAATTTACAAGAAAAGCCGTAAATAATTTCTGTAGCGTTGAGCTGACAATGAATATGTCGATCACCTATAACGCACTAGGTTTCGACCAGAAAGCGATTAGACAGTTGGAAAAGGTCCCTCGTAAGTAGTCTGTGCTATCATTCAGCCTAATGATAAGAATGTAATACAGATAAAAGCTAATATAATCAACAAAAACTGGTGCTTTCCATAAGTCGCTACATGTTTTTTACTAAGCTGCTTACTTTCTTTCAATACCGTTTTCTCCGAACTGAAACTGATTTGTCAATGGTCAACTTTTGATTTATCAAGAAGCAGGTAATGTACGCCATCTATTCCTCTGGTTTAGTGTAAGAAAGATGGAATAGTGAAATCTATTGTTTACTTTCTAGGTAAGAAAGTCGTTATAAACTTTTGTATAGAATCTTCAACAGATCGCCTTTGTAGTGACTATTCGTCATGGTTACAGAGTGTAAGATGGCGATAATTTTTGAAGGTTAGGGAATCCAAAAAACTACTAAAGGAAAATGGCTTTCTGAAAAGCGAAAAACAGTTTGGAAATATCTCCTTTAAATCAAATATTCCTTTCCCACTCTTTTTAATCCTTTTATTTTATACTTAAAAATATGGTGAAATGAGCAATAGATTCCGTTCTTTCAAGTACTTTGCTCTTGTTTGTTATTGTTCGATGTTGATTGATCTGTCTAATCCTGCGTAACTCTCATACCACTTACAAATGATCGGAAGTGGGTTAACATTTTACACTTATTATTGCTTTTTTGTCTTAGATGTTATAGTTTTGTTAATAGAAAATGAAGAATGATATTGTGATACTTACGGTGTTTTGCTTAAAATAATGACTCTCAGTAAGTAAAGATATCTCATATTTAATTGTACTAATCTTTCAATATTTCCTCTTGTCTTTAGGCAGTCATCAAAAATATAACGATTTGTTCGCTGAGTCGGACAATGATGGAGGTTAGTTGCATATGAAATGATTTACATTTTAATTTGGCCATTGAAAAATTTTACTTTTAGACAAGAATTTTTCTCGAAAAAATAAAGAAAAATTAACTAAACAAGATAACAAATTCGATGGAGATTGGTTTACCAGGCAAAAAGTAATTATCAATCCAAGCAAACTTTCTTATTTCTCCATCGCGGCTTGGGTTAATTTATGATTCATGCAAGAACACTCGTTTTTTCATGGTCGCTGTTTTGACATGGTGAAACAGTAAAAATACTTGCCTCACGTGTCATTGCGAGCGCTATTAATTCACTATTGTCGATTTAAAATTCCCCTTTCGTGATTCACGTCGTATATTCACCTCACTCACTACATTAAATTTTTATTTCATTTGACAAACCGAAGAATCTGTAGATTGAAAAAGAATTAATTCTGTAACACTAGTTAAGAAAAACCTATGAAATTAAACAAAAAGAAATAAAATAAGTATAATCAGTTGTAGTTGTGTGTTAGCTGTTTGGCTTTTCTTGTAGCTGCCTTTAGAACTAAGGACTCTAAAGAACCGTCACAAACTTTCAAAGTGAGCAATTTCGAGAATGCCAGTTTGTAAAACACATCACCTGGTTTACTTTTATATGTAAAAAAGGCTTTTAACATTCGTCCAGTTTTATATTTAAATTTTCCAATATGCAAAAAATGTTGCTTTTTAAAATAATAGGTGATTATTATTATTATTATTTATTATTATTACTATTATTGACTACTAATATTTATATGCACTTGCATATAAATATTAGTCAATAATAGTAATAGCAATAAATGGTTATTATTATGATTCACGAAAGTAATACTAATATGTCATCCCTATGCAGTAACTGTATAAAAAAACTAGCTGATTAATTCTAATAATTTGTGTCCATACGTAATTTGATGTTTTTTACAAATTGGCTGCTCACTTTGAAAGTTTATGATGGTTTTTTTACCTTATTTCTGAAGAAAGCTACAAGAAAACCCTAGAACCGAAACAAATTCGTAAATTTCATTAAAACTATCTATAGTGAACTGTATTTCATCAATAAAAGGTATTTTTACCTGAAAACGTAGCAAACACGTAAGCTTTTCCGTCATGGTATTTCTCAATTGAAATTCGATTTGAGAGAGAGACAGAAAGGATGTCAGTTTTTAGTTTGTCTGTGAGTATTATCCATGAGGCTACGTGTACATGCATACATCACGCGTTCGTGATTAGACTGCTAGAGAATACATATGCGTAAATACTATCTCTCGTAGTAGTTCATTGTTGTAACCAATCTAACATCTTATGTATGAGATAGAATGGTCAGGCTCATAAAAATACTCAAAAAAACAGTAACAACCTGAACAAATGACATTGTAAAAAGCTCTTCACACACTGACAAAAACAAAAGGAATTATCTAGACATGTCTGATATATATTAAAGAAGGTGCAATATATATGCATGTGCAACGTAATAGTAGTAGAATATATAGTCTTTCGTTCTTTGTTCCTTTTTCTTTTAATTACAAGGAAAAAGGAGATATCTTTTGGTCGTCCACATCCTTTTTAATTTCCAATTTGAATTGGACTTTGTGGATTACCCCACATTATCATCAAATCAATAGAATGAACGATATTTTGAATAATGTGAACATTTATATGTAATAGATATGCCAGTATTGAACTCTTCAGTTTGATTCTTGCACATACCATGCGATTTTGTAAAAGCTGATAATAGGTCGTCTTTAGCACATGCAATTAATAGCACGCGACCAAGACTCGATTTTACATAATAAACTAGAAGAACCTGACTTAGGATGTGTTGTGTCGGTTACAGAAAACTGAATTTTTCCATTTCTATATTGATTAATAGGACACTAAAAAATCTTTGCCACTTACAATCACGAAACGCTCGATTGATGATGGTGATGATGAGGATGGTTTAAATCGAACGGGTGGAGGAACGGGTTACTCGCCAAGTTTCGGTGGTTTCACGAATACTTCAGGTATATACTTTCTCTTAGAAGTTCACTCCTTGTTTACTTTATTTTAGCTATTATTTCAGGCACGAATACGTTACAACGTATTTTAGATCAGCCAAGACCAGCAACAGCCAGTGGTTCTAAGAAGTACGATGATCCATTTGGAAGTTAGTATAAAAATTCACTGTAATTTGACAAGAATTGGCAATAATAACGTTAACTTTACGGATTTCAGGCTTATTCGATGAAAAGGATGGCTCGAAAAATCTTGGCGATACAGACAAGAGTCAGAGTAAAAAAACTGTTAGGTACGATAAAGCTAGTCTTTTTTCTATGAATACACCTCTCCATATGTCGTATATGCGATGTTTGATAGGCAAAATGATTTTTGATGTTTGAAGGTTTGATGACTTCGATGATTTGGATTTGTTAACGCGACCATCCACCGCTCCATCACAGTCTTTGAATCAAGGAAAAAGTGTCTTGTCGATGCTTAGGACTGGTCTCGAGCCCAAATCCTTCGAAACATTTTCGTCGACAAAAAGTGGCAATATCAACGAAGACATGACTGCTTCATTAAAGCCACACGCATATTTAGGTTTGACTGATAATAACGTGTATGATGATGATAATGACGATGATCGCGAACCACAATATCATTCAAAACAAGAGGAGCTTCGGAATCCTCTTTCTGAACTGATTTCATCTGTTCCGTTGGTAAAACAAAAGACAGAATTAACGTCTTTACCTCCAAAAAAATCTGTGATAGAAACAAATGTTCCCGTAACGAACACGATGTCACGACTTGATCAAATGCTTGAAACACTCGATAAGAAAGACTTAGAAGAAAAGCCAGTAGCAAGGAGAATAACAGCAGACGGAGAACAGTGGAATTGGGGAAATAAATTTCAAGAAACTAAATCGAATTCAGTTTCAACGAGTCTAGAAATACAAAAACAGCCAATAAAAGAGAAGAATATCGTTGGTAATAGAAAAATCGATATGGAGTCTAATTTATTTGAAACAAAAGTATCCGACATCAGTATGTATTAACATTACGTCAAGTCACGGTATTCTTATGCTCTACATTGTTTATTTAAGATAATAAACCGTTTACTATGGATACGTCAAAAGATGAAATGTTCAAAACAGTTAGGTTTATGAAAACAACAATCGAAGGTTATTCCTAGTATCTTTTTACGTTGTAGATCTCATCAGTTGAACAAACTCACAGCTCAAATTCCACATCAAGTTTAAGTGTATGTTAATATCTTTACCTATTGAATGATCATTGTTGATATCTTCAACTTGCGATGATCATTTTATTTTTAGTTGAAAAAGTTGGAATTTGAAAATAATGAATTAAAAATGACAATTGATCACATTAAACGACAACACGAAACAGAAATGTCCATGTTAGAAGAAAATTATAAAAATCGATTAGAATATGTTGAAAAATCATGTGAAAGACGAGAGAATAGGTAAGTAAGCACATATTGAGAATAGAAGGCGTCATAAAATGTTTGATATTTTCAGATATAAAGAAGAAAATGAACATTTAATGCGTCAATTGAATGATCGTACACGGCAATTTGAAACAGAAAAAACAACGCTTACACTTGAGCATCAAAAACGTTTAGAAGATTTACAACGTGATCGAACGATGGAGCTAGAAAATTTAAGAACTTTACAAAGGTTTGTATTCAAAGAACTGTTCAGTCTGATATTATGCAACATATTACAATTAGACAAGCAATCGATCATTTGCGTAAAGAACACGAACAAACTCTGCAACGTTTGAGACAATTGAAAGAAGAAGAAATCTCGACGGCAATGGACGTTACTTCTCATACTAGGTAAAGAACTCTGTCCTTGAATATATTTGAGGTTATATTTTGTTGTTATTCTTGAAGAGCTTTTGAATCAGTTGTGGGTCACATGGAACAGAATGCGAAGCACATTGACGAATTACGTCTTAAACTGGATACAAAACATACTTCTGTTTTGAGTGAAAAGGAACAACAATTGAAAGGTTGGTTAGAAATGTTTAGAAGACTTTTTAAAACTAGAGAAAAGTTCTCTGTTTTAGCATACGACGATCGTTTACAAAAGCAAGCACATGATTTTGAACGTGAACGTAAAAATCTTCAAGAATTAATCAGTAGACTAGAAGTCCATTTATCGGAACAAACACGATTAGTTGAAGAAGTAAGCTAAGAGTTAGATAAATAATTGAGTTTTTTGCCCATATATTCGTCGCAAAATATTATGAAATGAAAATTTTTTAAAGGAACGTTGGAAAGCTTTACAAGCTCAAAAACGTATGGAGGCCATGCAAGACTCATTGACAGGTGAACAAAGGTTATTTACAGAAAAACTTCAACGTGAACGTTTAGAAATTCAACGTGCAAAAGATCAGCTATTAGACGAGCAAAAAACGGCACTTACCCATTTATATGATAGTAAAACGCAGATTGCTGAAGATCGTGCTCGTCTAGACGCGATGCAAAAAGCATTTAATGAACAAAAACATAAAGATATGATTCAAAATGCAACGGTATGAGTCATAATTTAATAAATTTTTATAATTTATAATATGTTATTCATCTTGTTTTAGATTGAGGCTGAAATGCGCAGTAATCAACGAGCAATAAGCGAACAAATTTCTCGTCTAGATAAACGTGAAAATGAACTACAACATCGGGAAGAGAGTTTACAATTGGAACGTCGTTCAATACTCGAATTGAAACAACAAGTAGATAATGATCGAAAAGAATTGACTCATTTACGCTCTGAATTACAACAAAAAACGGTTGATACAGAACAATTAAATCAACATATTGAGAAAGAACGAGAACACCTGTCAAAATTACTTATTGAAACACAAACTATTGATGGAAAAAATAATGGAAAATTACAACAATTACAAATGTCAATTAGAGATTTGAGACAGAAAGAAGAAATAATTAATGAAGTATGATGTATTGTCATATGTTCAGTTTTCCAGTATAATCGAGACGTACTCATTTTTTCAGCAATATGCACGACTGACCACCGAGCGAAATGCTCTTAATCAACTTCGTTCAAGTGTTCCATTGAAACGACAATCACCAATTATCGATTCAGGATTCTCAAGTATGAAAAATCAATTTGTAATTAAGTGGAGTTGGTCTATAAAAATGTTTCTATAATTTTTTTAGCTATGCATTTATCAACGAGATCATCTATTCAGCCGCAGCAGCAGCAACATCCATATTCAATCGACGAAAGTTCATTGCTCAGAACACTTCGATTACACGCAGTTCAGGTACGTTGAAATATGTGATGGTGAACAAAAATGTAATTCTTTGTATTAGGATTAGTTTGTTAAAACTACAATATTCTAACGACCATAATTGATAGCACCTAAATCAGTGTTTATGTCAGTGCAAACTGAAGAATTTTGTACACTAACTTAAATATAACTTTTTTTATGTACGAAATGCATGAAAATTAAAAAAGATGAACGGGTTGAATCATTTATTAATCAGTTTAGTGTTCAATACCGTTTAATTTGTTTTTGTTTAAGGACCAAATGTATATTGATGATGAATTATCATTTATTGGCAGTTTAAGAGGTGGTTATCCTCATTTAAATCATAGCCGAAGCTTGTCGAATCTGAATAGAAATCCTGAATTCTCTCTGTTAAAAACTAATCGGTGAAAATACCGACAGTTTTTTCTAGCAAACTAAATAGAGTTGTGAATATTATAATACTTCTATTTTCGATTTTTTTCATATAATAGACTGTTAGACAAAGTATATATTCTCTACTGTTTTGTTATTTTCAAATAATTAAAACTTGTGTGCAAGATAATTCAGTATTGATTACAAAGCTAAACGTAGCCGAACATGTTGGATGCCATTGAGAACAAACTGTATAATAAAAATATCGCTTGCCAATAGAATGTTTAAAGGTACATGTTTTAGTACAAATACATCTCTTTTTACTCTGTAAGAAACTGTGTAAAAATAACCTTGTTCGGTAGTCTTTAATTCTAAATAATCCAGTCATACCATATGCTTAAACTTAATTGCTTTTTATTTGATAAATAATTCAATGATTTGTCTAGAAATAGAAACAACAAGCTAAATATAGTTTTAATCATTTTAACAAAGTGTGTTTCTCTTCTTTTTCTGACCAGTTTGATGAGAAACAGATATCCTTTTTCAAATAAATTTGGCATTTGACAACGAAAAATAAATAGCTAATATTTGAAACAAGTTAACATGTTTAGCTAATGATTAGAACGATCTTGGTACTCACTCACTTTGAAATGTATGTATACTACGATTTTTAATTTTAATTCGCTTCTATCAACTGATGGTATGTTTTAAAGAAAATTCTAAAAGAAACAGCAAGTTGTGGTGAGATGAATCAAATGATTATAGACGGTTTCTCACTATTGCTAGTTTCTAATGTTTAAACGTAACACTGTCCTGTCAAAGCTACATTTTGTAACAAAGAAACGTAGAAATCGTTGAATCTTTGCTCTATTATACAACCACTACTAAGAGCAACAATCTTTTTTAACCTGATACGATAAGGAAGAGTACAACAAGCGCAACATTTTTTTCTTCATTTCTTCAAAGCATATGTTTACTTTTATAATGCAGAGATGGACAAAAAGAGTGAAAAAATGTCGTGCACTTTTTCGTTTTTAAAGAAAATGGGAAATTCGTTGAATGAAAATTTTGAATTTATACAATTTTCATTTCCTCTTTATGTTATTGTCACAATATATGTTATTTTTCCTCATTTACGAATATAATCTGTGCACATTTAGTGGAAAGAAAAAAGCGCACAGATAAGTTATGTTGTACTCCATTTTCAGGGTATTCGTTTGATATATTAAAAAAATCGTGTTTTACTTGCATGTAAATTTACAACACTTGTGAATGGAAATGAACGTAATAAAAAAATTGCAATCTGTAACCCTTCAGTAAAAAATCGCACGTTAAATCTAAACATTAAATTAACAGGAATACTGGAGCAAACATAGTTGTCAGCCGACAGTTATAGGAGAAAAAAAGTTTAGGGCTAAGTATAACCAGTGTATAAAGTGTAACCAACAATTAGATGCCTAAGAATAATATTCCAAAAACATCCGAATCCAAAAATCCTAGCAGAAATCCTACAGGAATGTCATACTATTCTATACCCGTAGGAAAATGTAAGACTCCTTGCATAGAATCAGATAGAATTCTACCATAGGTAATATCGTAGTGTTTCTACCCTACGAACGTGTGACATTTCTTGTAAGAAATCATACACTATGATTCTGTCAGTTTCCCACGATAGAAAATCGTAGGATTCTTACAGACTCGTACAGTAGAAAATGATAGGATTTTAACCCTAAAAATGTTCATCTTTTTCCTATGCATTCTTATTCACCGTTTTGCTTTTCAGTAACAACTTCATATGAAGAACACATATTACATTGAAATTTTTGAGCAGTTTTCTCGGTGTTAGAGAATAAAGTTCGGCTAGTCCTACCGAAATATTTGTCGGAGTGTCTAGAGAACCATTGCTAGTTCCAGTTCTAATGGGGTACCCAGATTAAATGAGTATCAACTATATGAAATGAAGGGCAAGAGTGACTAGTTAAAGAATCCTATGATATTCTTTTAGAGGATTTCAGTAAATTCTTACCATTTTCTACGTTACGATCCTATATAATCAATGTCACCTCCGATCTTATAAGACCCTGTTACGACCCTGGCAGATCCTGCTACACTTCTATGAGAATTCTACTATAAGGAGTGATAGGTATTTTCTGATGAAACGAGTACTTACCACTTTCCTATGGGAATCCTACAAGAAGTCGTAGGAACCTACCAGAGACCATCGCAGGGCAATTTTTTTGCCCTGCCCTGCCAGTAAATTACTTATAAAAATTTTTTGGCCCTGCAGTACAAGAGAAAATTTTTCTCCTTAACCTAGAAGACTTCATCTTCAAGAAATTCATCACAAATACTGGATGTGTTTCTCGTGCATAACAGAATCTTTTTTTTTATTAATTATCAGTTTTAGAAAAGTTGGTTGCCATTTATTTTCACATATACGAGAGGTCAAATATATTATTTTCCCATATACGAGTTTACTTAAAAAGAAACTTGAAAATCTCAAAAATCAATCTTTCGAAGGGCAAATCAAGGAATTTTTTGTTGTCCTGTCATGGAACAAGGAAACAACAGACAAAAAACATATATCCCCCTACCCGGCAGGACAGGACAACAAGGCAGCCCTGCCCTGCGACGGTCTCTGGAACCTACCAATCTTACAGGATTCTTATCCAATCCTACCATAGAATTATTCGACTTGGGCAGTTAATCCTGACATTAGTTGATTAACTGGCGTATTTCTTTATATAATTTAGATTTTTCATATAGTGTATAAAAGACTGAGGAAAGCTCTGTCAGGTGCACTATCTTTTTGTTGAAATACAATAAATTCTAGTGATACGAAAATGCAGTTTCTCGTTTTTTCGTACTATTATACTCGCCAAAAAAGAAGGCCGGTGGTTGTTTCTTTAATAACTCGACAACGATAAGTGCTAGAGGCCTGTGGTTTTCAGCAGTCGCAAGGTGAAATATCTCATTTTTGCCTGTTTTTGAGTAAAATCAAAAAATTCATAAACCAGTCAATATCCATCCAAATTATGTCAGAATATCAAGATGCACTCTATTGTACCTGCTCCAAATGATTTTTACTTGAGAATAGCAAGAAACATTCTTGTACTTCGGAAGATTTCTAGAAAATCTTTTCAAAAACTAAAGTACTTTTTGTTGATTTTTAAAGCTTTTATTGAACTGCATAGTATTGAACAGGTAAAATAGAGTGCATCTTTGTATGACAACATAGTTTGGATGGATTTTGACTGGGTTATGAATTTTTTGACTTACTCAAAAATAGGCAAAAATGGGGTATTTCATCTAATACACGTTCTCACCAGGTTTTTGGAACTGTTTTAAAAAACAAAAGTTGCCACGAGATTCAGCATAGTCGATAACCTATGTTTCCATGTATCTTTAAGGTTCCTAGATCTAATAGTAAAGCAGTCCTAAGGCTTCGGGGAAAATCCCTGGCTTATCTGTGCCTAGCAAAATGAAGCTTTTGCTTGCGAAAAGTTAGCTACAATGTTCTACTTGCGATTGCTGAAAACCGCAGATTTCTAGTACTTATCGTTGGCGAGTTATTAAAGAAACAACCACCGGCCTTCTTTTTTGGCAACTATAATAGTTTACATTCTATTCCAGCATTTTTCGAATTTAACGGCCGAGAGAATTTTGCGTGAAATTCGATAATCTGATGGTTAACTTAATATATAATGTGTCAAAGTAATATGACAGAGAACGCTCTATTTTAATGAATTTAATACAGTAGTTATAATAGAAATCTTGTAAGATATCTTTTTAGTGCTTTTGTTTTCTGTATTTGTCAATAAAACATCTTAGTCTTTAGTATTTAATATTTATATTTTAAATGAAAGCCCTGAATAAGCTCTGAAAGTGTGCATAGATTATTTTAAAAATATTTTTTATTCGTAAACGCAATTTTTTTTCTTTTTTCTACACCAGTAAACAGCTGATTTTTTTCTTCTTTCATTTTCGTTTCGTCATGATTCATCTGTCGACTTTCTTGCTGATATCTATCAAGATTTTTCTTCATTTCATTTGCGGTTTTGACAACAAGCATCATGTATTCACAATGTTGATATTTGTTCCGTTTAGAAATACATCACTCTGATATATTTGTAATAGTTTTCGGTATTTTATTGGCAGATTAATGTCTGAGTGCTGTTACGTTTAATATTAACCTCATGGGAAACGGTTCTAAGACTGAACGTGCAAATAAGAAAGTGAGAAGGTAAGAATAAGTTATTCTCTGATATTACTGAAAGTGCTTAGGCATTGGTTATTTTTGTTCCTGAGATTTTTCTGTTAAAATTATAAAATACTCTTAATAAATTTTTGTTCAACTGTGAATCTATCTCTGGTGCATTCCCACAATTGGGAGTTCACAAATCCTTATAACATGAAAATTTATAAATTTAAACACCAGAGTGATAAGACCTGAACTATTGTCCATCCAAAAAAAGAATGGTATATGACTGTTTTTTTTTTGAATAACTTTCGATAGGAAAAAGCCAAAGAGCTTCAATTTTCACCATTCAAAATAGGAGACTAGGGGACATGTTTTCATA